>JAQIWP010000210.1:0-33073 GCA_034695525.1 Euzetes globulus
GAGGTGGCCAATAGGGGGTATATTTTGTTCCCCCGCAAACTGAGAATACCCCCCCCCCCGCGCTATTTCCGTCGACCATTTTACCTTCCCTCACCAGCACTTTTAACAAAATACCCCCGCATACCAACTGAATTGATTTTTATTAGACACATCTGGTAAAAAGCAAATGAAAAGTTATCACTTCCATTTGAAAGAAAAGCTGGGAGAAATGGCATAATTTCTTGTCAATAAATCTTGTCAATTATCTCAAAACTTCTTTTTTATGTAATTCATGAATATTCTGTCATAGAATATATAGACATTAAGATAATGAAGTAATTGTGTCGAGTAAACTGCAAATATTTTCCAATGACTAACAAATAAATTAAAAAATCCTTTTTATTGCTGAATGGCTTAAAAGGTGATTTCTAAACAGATATAAATCTAAAATTGACGCAAAAGTAAAGGAATTCTTTGGTTTCTACAATTTGTCGGACAAATGCCAGCCATTCGACAATCAATAGTATAGACATCTATTTGTGGAGAATGGAGTAAAATAATCTAAGTTGTTTTGAATCCAAACACAAGAGGTCTCGATGTGAACGGAAAACTCTTAAAATAGACAAGTAGAGTTTGTAAAAGCCACAGCGCGGGTGGTCCAAACGACAAAACTATATACTACATACTCCGTAAATGTAGTTAAAAATGGATTTTCTAAGTATTTATCATGTAACTTTTGGGTTTTATAATAAATTTTCATTTTCAAAAAAATCGATTCAATTGAACGTTCACTCTGGACTCGAATCAACAGAATTTGAGAAAATCAATGCAAGAAGGTGAATTATGTCAATAATAAGACTATCAGCCTATCGATCGATATTTTCAATTCAATAATTGACTGATTGAAACATAAAAAGTGGTTAATGTTTTTTAGAACTCAGAATTGAGATATGGGTTCAATCATTCATTTATATTTTTATTACTCGAATTAAATTACAATAAAACTCATTTAGTGCTTGACTTTCAATTGACTCGAAATAATGTAGAATTAAATGCGGAAAATAAATGAACTTAAGATAAATCAAAATTAATTCAAACTAAGCACTTAAAATGATTATTTTTAATTTTTATTTCTTGCTCATTCATATTTAATGAAAAGTATTTTGTTTTTAGCAAATTTCATATGAAAAATGATTAAATCTTTTGCCATGATAAAGAATTTATCTGACCATTAACCGCGCTCTTTCGATAAACAAGCATTATTGAAATTGAATTCTATGGTAACTTAACTAATTTCATTGGAACAAATATTTCATCAGAAGAATCATTTTTGAAAATTGAAAAAGGTGGCTTATCTACAAATCAGGTATCAGCTTTCGTCGGTTCAATTTTTCAAGAGAGTCGTCAAGCCCTCCCCAGTAAAAACCAATTTTGAAAATTTTGATTTTTTTTAGCTAATCACATTTCTTGCTGATTCTTATTTTAAACTGATTTAAGAAATGTTTTTTTATATTATAAATTGAAAAGATATTAACTTAATTGCTTGACTGACCCGGGATTCTAAATTCAGTGGGGGTTCTAAACAAATGTGTGAATGGGTTGACTATTTGCAATCGTAGTGGTCATACATCTGAGTTGTAACCACTATCTGTGCGTTGTTTCTCAATTCCCCGGTGTGTTAAATGGCTTACAATACTTAACCCTATTTTGTGATCTGAAGCTCATTGCATGTCATTAGAGACTAACTATAGACTGCACTCGTCTTCTCTGCCTTTTCACATGAAATTTTATCTTCGGAGCATTGCGTTAATGCAGATCTTTGATTAGCGCTTAGAATAGGCGAGTGTTTATGTCTTTCCACACAATATTCTGGTTGATAACAGTTGGAAAAGGGGATCACATAATATAAACGTTCATTGCTTAGGAGTGTGTGCTCAAAAAATGTTAGACTGAATATTCAATTTATTGATTAAGGGCTAGAATATTATTCTAACAAAGAATATCAATTTGAATATTAACCAATCAAATGAGCTCTTCGTAACAAAAGTCAAAAATAAATTTTTTATTCTCTTATAAACTAAATTTTTTAAAAGATTTTTTTTTTCTGAAAAATGTATCATTGAAATAATACTATTATCCGACAAAAGTATAGTTTTTTTTCATTTTCTTTGATTTAATGCAAACATTTCTGTTTAGGTTCAGAACTTTCATTGCGATAGTCATTAATCTCTATTAATGTTTTTAATGATATGTTCTTTAAATGTGACTCAATGTCTCAAAACTTGTTTCAGGATCATAATTAGTATAGTGTTTATTCACAGAATTCTTCAATAATTGTGATTTTTAAACACTTTCACCATTTCCTAAAAACATTCATAATATCAAACCATAAATAATTTAAAAATAATTAAAACAAGTATTCAATCGAATGCTATGCAGCGACTATAACGTCCACTTGGAATTTATTTAGAATTTATTATTTACTATGTACTTTCAAATTTTTTAAATAAATATTAAGAGCTTTTTCAAAATTTCAATAATGAGAGTGTGTGGAGTGAAAAGTGAAATTGTATACTCCTTAAATTCGTTATTGAAGTAAAAATAAAAGTGGATAACAATTTTGTTGAATTTTTGCAAATTTCAGAAAAATTTATTTTAAAATGAATTACGTAATAGTGGAATTTTTTGAAAATAGACTAGAAGAAAAAGCATAATAATGTCGCAAAAATGTTCAAATCAGACTTTTGGTTGCAGTTTCACTTTTTTCCAATAAATGAAATTCTGTTTGGATTACAGTCGATACTCGATTTTATCCCTCTCTATTCTGTCCCTCTCTCCATTCTGTCCCCCAAATAGAAAAACCTTTGCAATATATTTCAATACATTTCAACTCTCGATGTTATCCCTCTCTCGTTTCTGTCCCTCATTTCATAAAACCCTACGGGTTGACAAAATCGAGAGTTGACTGTACTTCTATTATTGTCCATATTTTTTAATTTTCTTGTAATTTAGACCAGATCAATTTGATAAAAAGTAACTAGTTAAATAAATGTATGACGAACAAGTAGTCTTGGTCTTCTCTAATTTGCCATGAATAATCTTTACTGTTTACCTTGAATATTCAATAAAAGTATTAAATTAATTTTTTTTTTCTGGAAGTTTTATATCTTAGTCATATTTAAACTATGTGACAGAGTGATGCTTATCAGCAGACATGTTCAAGGTAGTTTCATTCTGATTATGCCACTATCAGGAAAATTATACTCCGAAATATGGTTATCTTGGTAAAAATACAAGTCGACAAAAATTACTCGAAAACTGCAATTTTGAAATGTTAAGGGTAGGTCAAAGTTTTGCGATCCTGGCAAGTTTTAGAATAACTGACTGGTCATCACTGCTTTATACAATTGAATCCGAATGACATCAGCATTTGATTGACATAAACGGTAAACCAATTTAATTGAATTTAAACTATTTTTTCTGTCATTTTTCTGAGAAAAACCGATAAATTAGAGACATGTGTTTCAAAGCAGTTGTTTAGCTATTTATGAGTTGAATCAAAAGGAGATTCAAATGATAACGCGATTAGCGATAAATCAGAGTTCAAATGATTGACAAACACTTGGATTTTGTGCAGAAAAGCATGTCTTAAGTCAGTATTGAAAGGGACTTAAAGTCAATTCAAATACATTACGTCTTCAGACGAGACATTGATTTTTGACTCTTTCAACACAAGGCAAGTGTAGAGATGTGCGACCCCTTTAGCCAATGAGAGGCCGGCGATAGACTCCAAGTGCCGGCGCTTTGGATACGCCTCTCATCACATAAATGGTCGACGCATTCGACTCATCATTTCGTTGACAAAAACTATTTGTATTTTGATTTTGTTTTAAGTTTTTTATTGATTTTTTCGTTTAATTGATTGAATCGTTTGATAGGTTTTTAATTTGTGTCAAAACTTAGATAACTATTAAATATATTTTAAACGAAATTAGTATTAAAACAATTGTTTTTGTCATAAATGAGTGCAAATCGTAAACACGAGTAATGAGTGATAATAGTGTCCATCAAAGCATTGTATCCATGGATCAGTTGATGACAATATCTAACGATGATTTGAGACATCAATTGGAAAATGAGTTTCACTTCAGTTGCGGACCAATTACTGCATCGACGCGTTCCGTATATCTCAAGAAATTGGTTAAACTCATTGAAAGCGGACACGACTACAACACAAACGTCGGACCACATCATAACAATGGCAACACCGAAGAGATGGTGACTGAAGAAGAGCCTCAGGTGACGGCCAAAGTGACGGCAATGCGTCAGTCGCCCAAAAGAAACAGAAGTTCTCCGCGAAGACCAGTCGATACTGAATTGTCATCACTTCCAATAACAAAGGCTTCGACCCCCAAAAGTCGACGGCAGTCTTCGGTCAGCGTTTCCGTTAATAAGAAGACAACTTCGAGTGCAAAATCTAGAAAAACATTAATTGTTGGACCGACTGAACCATTAGTGGCCGCACCAGTCCTGCCATCGATGGGAACCTATATTAATAGCCATCCGTCGTCTCTGAATAACTATTCGTCCGAAAGCTCTGAAAATGAAGAGAAAATTGATGAAAGTTTGTCGAAAGTGAGGAAATCTCCCCGAAAGAAGACATCGTTGCCACCGACGCCGCGACCCCATCAGGAGCAGATGTCGGCCTCACAAAGAGTGCCTTTTGCGCGACCATATCCGCCATCATTCAAACCAATGACTTCTTCACCGAAACTGTCGAATATCTCATCATTGACTCGACCGCCTCTTCGCTCGTCATTCAGTTCAGGACAGCCGTCGGCAAAACTGGCTAAATATAGCGACAGCGATGATACTGAACAGGAACAGAACAATGACTATATTCGGGATCGACTTTTGCGTCACAGACCTGGATTGAGAATCGGTTCAATTACGACAAAAGCGGCTCCGAATGGAATAGGATATGAGGACACAAACTACTCGTCCGCTTCTAATTTTATATCTTTTGCAATACTAGTAATCGTTGTTCTCTTCTTTGTCTTCATTTTTTCGTTTTATTTTTACACTCGAATTAGTTCTTCGCCCAAAGCGGCCATCGATTTAACCAATTTTGATTTCATTAATGGCGAAGAACTGGTGGCACCGGTCTGTCCACCTGACGACACCCTTAGTGATAAATGCCTTAAATTCAAGTCTGATATAATGCCTGCCCTCACGATTGCCAATGAAATTAAGACTTTTATCGACAAATCAATTCTGAAGTTCTACTGCGGATCCAATCAGAAGATAACATCTTTTAATGATTTCAAACCCGTCGACGTCTTAGAGTTAAAGAAAATCCTAAAGAAGGATATTCTCGAAGTTAAAGAGAACTTCAAGAGATTTAGAGAAGGAAGGGATGGCATCACTGTTGGATCGGATGAAGTTGTTTTCACCAGAGATTTTATGAATGCCATTCTTCTGATCCAATTGAACCCTAAATGGCAATTGAATGTTGTCTTAGACAATATGATGGAAGCGTTAGCCATTGCCATCAGTGATGGCTATCCGCTTAACCTTCCCTTCGGTTGTCAATCGATTTTAACATTGAGAATGAATTCATACAAAATATTGTCGACAGTTGTGGTCATATTAGTGACAATCGTCAGTATTTTATACTACAAGCGCTCCAAAAAAATTGCAACAGAAGAACAGGACTTAGTCTATGATTTGGTGGAGAAGAGTCTGGAACTGCTTCAATCACCTGACAATCCACAGTCGATGCCTGTCCTTCACATTCGCGATACTCTTCTTTCAGTGTCAGAGAGAAAGACATCAAAATATAAGAAAATTTGGAATAAAGTGGTCAAACATATTGAGTCGACTGAGTCCAGGGTTAAGGTCGACACCGAGGAGATTGAAGGCGACGACTATAAGACATGGAAATGGATAGCCGTTAACCCCACCAACAATGAGGATCTGAATATGGCCGGAACCACAACTATACGAACGGGAAGCATTGAATGGCAGGGACAGGCCTTCAACAACGATCACAATGTGTCACAATCGGTGCCCACTGCCAACAATGGAGTGCCATTGGCTAAGCCAATATTTTCGGCGCCCACTGTTTTCTTGAAAATAAGAAATATGTTCGACGAAGAGACCAAACTGTCAAATCCCAAGGAGTGGAAAAGCCAGTTAAGAAGTGCCGTTCTCGAAAAGATCACCATCGCCTCAAAGACCGACTCTCACGGAGTGACTCATTTGGAAGTTGAAGACTCGCCGGAAGGACTGGTGTACCTTAAATGTGTTTCGATCGATGCGGCCACCGATGCCTTCAATGGTTTGCACGGCTGGTGGTGTCAGAAGAAGTTGGTGTCCGTCAAGTTTCTCAAACCAGACCGCTATCATCAGCGATTCCCGGTTTCAGTGCACAGCACAACTCCGCTCACCTCTCAATAGATTCGGAAATTTTTAATAAATTTATTCAAATCGCATTCAAAGTTTTGTTTTCATATATTCTCTTTCTTTTACCTCTTCTTATATATTATTTGTTAATATCATTTGTATTATTCATTTGTTTAATGATTTTTTTTGTGTAAACATTCGTTCATTATTTGTCTTAATTTTTCTTCTCTTTGAGTGACGTTTAGTTAAAATACTTTTGTTTCTCTTAATTACTATCGAATCGATAAATGGGTTGAAAACAATATTTCAACCGATCGACAAATATCTAAAAATATTAATGGCTTTTGTCGAACAGAATTAATATCAGAATAGTTTTAAAAAGTGTTTACAGAAGACATTTGTGATTTTGATCTTTTAATTTTGAGAAATAGATTATTATTACTATAAATAATAAAAACAATTTTTATTACTGAGTTTTGCTTATTTCTCATTTCATTGTTCAGTCATTGAATTGCAATTTTTAGATCAACCAAAAAATTGTTTCAACACAAGAATGTAAGGAATGAGTATTTTCAAGAATATGTCATAGTTGAAAGCAGTGGCAAAGGACAGTACATTTGGATAAAGTGGGCCAAATATCCACTATGAATGACCAATGTTAGAACTTTTAGATTCCGTGATGTGACGTTTTCCGCCAAGCTAAGTGTTTTATGGCTATATTTGTGGATATCCCCTAAAAATCCAGTCGTCTCTCTTCATTATTTTCTTAACTTACCTCTCGATTTTAAACTTATAAATGAGTTAGAAGGAAATAGTAACTAGCAATAGTTAAGACCGGCAAACTAAAGTATTGAAGCGTTCCGAATACTTTACCTCTGACTCTCAAAAAACAAAGCATTGAATGTTTGGTTGCTATGCATTACTTGGAGACAAAGTTTAAGTCAAGTTCCGATTAAGTCTTATCTATTGACTAACTTTCAAAGTTTGGCGAATTTCAATACTTTGTAAGTAAAGTAAGTAAGATTCTTAATCGGAACATACTATAAAAGAACCTCTTCTAAGATTTCAAAACTATGCATTCTGTAAAAAAATGTAAGAAAGCCAAAATTCTCGAAACAATTTGCGGAATATATTTTAATTTCTTAAAGTATTTTATTTACTGTCTGTCAATGCTTACATACATTAAATAGTTTTAAAAATAAGATCAATTTATCAAGATTAATTTATTTTCCAATCATTCAATCGATTAAAACATATTTGAATAGGAATTAAATGTAATTTATTTGATTTTAAGACGGGGTTAAATATTAAACAATCAATAATTGAGATTTAGATTACTGATTAAAATGACCGGTTATTGCATTGAATTACTTAAAATGACGCGTTAAAAAGGGTATTTTTAAAAATTAGCTTTCTTTGATTTGAATTTGAAAATCAATGGCATGGAAAATTCCTTGAGTTCCTTGATTTATCATTTCAGACTTGGTCACACTAATCAATGCAGCAAACAATCCAACGAATAATTAAATGTATTTTGATTTTTATTCTTTTCGCACAATTTTCGTTAAACGATAAGTGAGTCAATCGGTGGCTAACAGTAGTTGTGTTACGCTTTGTTCCCTTCTCTGGAATTTCTCATTTAATAACTCAATAAGTCATTAAAAATAATTGAGGTATTGATCATAAAATGTCTGAATCGTGTGGAAATGCATTGCTATTGAATGCTTTAATTGGATTTCACTCTTTTCTGGTAACTTTGATAGGTATTCAATAGTATAAGCAAGGCAAACAATCTAAGCTTTAGATCTGATAATTAATTTAATGTAATATTTTCAGAAAAATAATAAGAAATAAACAAAAGATATTTTTTATGGACAAAAATGTTATTTTATGCTAAAGTAAACTTATTTAAAGTGATTTCGGTAATTTTAAGCCAGGCATCAGCAAGCTCCTCTACTTTTTCAAGTACTATTTTCAGGGCTTCATTAGACAGATTGAATTCCAAAAGACATTATTAGTTTTTTTTGCTATATCCCCTGGCTAATTCCTGTTTTAAGCTTGCCTTTATTAAACAAAAAGTGACCTATCAATCGAGTTCACTTTATACTGATATTTCTGTAGTGTAGTGTCTATGTACTTATTTTTGGAAAATAGCTCAATTTACTTGAAACCAAATGAAGTAATACTTAACTCCTTAAAATGAAGTACAAAAAGACCGAATTGACGAAAAACCAACTATTTTAAAAAGAGACCTCGCCGCTTCATGTGACAAACTCAGCTGCTATTCATAAGGCATATTTATTTGACCGTGCCAATTGCACATTCCAAATGGTGAATCTTTCAAAATTCCAAGTAAGGAATATTCCAATAATGTCAAAAAATACAATTGTTACTGGAAATTGTTAAAAATGATTGGCTAGATAAGATAGTATTGGTTAAAGTGGATAAGATTAGCACTTTAATAATCTCCTAGATTAAGTGCTGTATTTAAGATTGAAATCTGCTAGCAAACTTCAGAATTGCTGTTACTTAGTATATTTAATATTGAACAACTTAACAGTGTAAAATTATAGGCTAACCATATTGTAAATGGAAAATTACTTTCATTTATGATGTTTCAAATTGTAAGTATTAAGAACATTTTGAGCCACTATAAAGTTGGCTAAATATAATTACAATCACGTGATTTACAGCTTATTAACAAGACTCACTAAAATTAATTAAATCAATCTAATCTTATTCAAATTGTAATTCAAAAGGAACAATTTAATAATTTATCAAATTTTTTGACCCATCAATGCTGAAGATTAACAAACTGTGTAACTTTACTGGCAATTTCCCGGTAATATTACTTTATTTTATTTCCTTTAGATTTGTTTACAGAGCTTTTGATTTACAGAATCAGATATCATTAATCTGATAAAGTCCTGTAAAACTATTTATGATGTCATCTATCAAATATGTAATTATAAAATAATTTTAATGCATAAGCATTTGCAAAGTCTCTAAAGAAGTGCACAAATGGACACATTGTTTATCCAATTAATTAAAAGTTCATAAAACTTGTCTTTATTTTTTGAAAGAATAATTTGTGAAAAGGGATCGGAATTTGTGGCTCAAAAAGTGTTGAACTGAGAGATGACAGCACTTGTGATGTCTGGGCTTCGAGTAAACAGTGAATTGTAAGTGAATTGAAAAGCGTTTGCATTGATTGCCAGTTATTGAATGAAAATCGTTTCTCTCTGTTATATTATCTCTGTTTATATTAATTGCATATAATTTGTGTCAAATATTTGTTAATCGTTTTGATAATCAAAATCTAAATTAAGTTAAGAAATGTATTTAATGTTGAATTACAAACATATCTGTTGTGTTGTTGTGAATGAAAGCGATTCAACGGTTAAGACATAGTCTATTGAAATGTCTTTGAATGGCAGCAAAAGACATCTAAACGATGAATAAAGTCGTGACAAAAGCCTAACACAAACCAAATGTAAACAATGGCCTCAAAACCACTGTAAGTCTCATTCAATGATAATTAAGAGTTTTAATTAAATGACTAAACGGTGCCTAACATTGAATCTGAAAAGACTGACGAATTGGAGTCTTATTTATTGATTTTGATACCATTTTTGGTGCACTTTTGGTGCAAACGAGTGACCGATTGACACAAAAACAGCCATTTTTGACACTTCCGATAAAAAGCCGATTATTATTATTTACACTTTTTGTTTTGATTTTCAATTCAGAGAAATATTAGTTTGACTTTTGGTATGTTTTTCTCATCACATTTATTGATGAAATCCTGATTTGATTTCATATCACGTTTTATACAAACATTTTCATTGCATTTCATTTCATTTCCCAAATATTTTGCATTCAATGCATGAAAATGTTCTCCAAATATTGTTTCTATAAAATCAGATTTTAATTAAATTTCAACAAATTTTTTGATCAATTGATTGCAAAACAAATTCATTTGAAAGAATGGAAATGTATTTCTAAAGTCATTGAACTATAAATAGACGAAACGAGACTTGGATTTAATGATTATTTAAAGTAATTTTTTGTTCCAATCAAATGTGTGTCAAAATAATTAAGAGATGTTTTCACATAAATTAATATTGGGATCAATTGGTTTTAATTCTGTTCTTGTTTCAAATTCTTGACTTTAAAACAATCGGATTTATCAGAAAAATGATTCATTTGTTGATAAAACTCTTCAATCACTCGAAAGAATAGAATGACTAAAATAGTAATTATTTCGTAAATAATAGTAATCAAAACGATTTGATGCTAATATCGCCTTAATTTTGGACTCACTTTAGATTCAAAAAAAAGTTTAATTGAATTTTAAGATCAAAAACAGTAAAAAAAATAAAATTAAAAAAATCTTCCAAATTAAGACCAAAGCCTTTTAAATTATTTCTATATAAAAGTGACCGAAATTTTTTAATTTTAAACCCAAGAGAAAAAAATGAAATAAAATTTTGAATAAATTTCAATAAAAATCTAAAAGTTCTAATTTAGTTACAGGTTTTGCTCGAATAAGTATGTCTTTGGTTTATAATTATACCGACACTTAATTGAGATTTGGTTCTCGTCTTATTTCAAATGAATATCATTTGAAATATTTAATAGTTTTTTTTTCAAAGGAGTAAACCAAATGAGTGAACAAATCTAATAAAACAAATCTTTACTAAGAAATAGTTGTTTGGATTGGACCTCAAAAAAGTAATTTAAAGTTAATGATAGACTGGTTTGGATGAAAAGAGTTTCAATTGTATTGAAGTATTCCTTAAATAATAGTTTGCAATGAATTCAAAGAAAAGTTTAATTTCAGACCAAATCTAAAGTCGAGTCTAGAATTGAATTCCGGTTTGAGATACGTTTGGTTTAATTAATATAGTCTTTGAATGAATGGGAAAATTGATTTGAAATCTATTTTCATTACTAATGATATGATCTTTTGAAATATCATTTTGTTTGAAATGGAGTGCGAATACAAAGGCATATAATTTATGCCATTCCTCTAATGATATTTGTTTTTATGTCTCATTTAATTAATATTCATCAGATTTTTGTATATTTAATTAATAATTGAGTTATTCTTATGTTATTTATTATGATTTTATGTTATTTCAGTTAATGAGAGGCCGAATAGAAAAGCGATTTAACTGTTTATCACATAATAATGTCTGTGATGTCTGAATCACCAGAAGTAGAGTTGTGTCAAAAGACCAGTGATTTAGTAGAAAATTCGTTCATAATTGAAGCCAATGGTGACCCGAATCCAGTTCCTCTCATTAGACCAGATGTTGACAATTGTATTGAGTCAAAGACAATAGAGTGCGGCGACAACTCTGAGTCGGAGCGAGACTTTGCCACAACTGTTAAGACTCGAGTCACTCAACTCAATGGTAAGGATAAAGTGAATGGCATGCGTAGCACCGATACCGACACAACTCAGGCACCAGATGTTTGCTCAGGCAGTCAACATTTAGACGATGGAATTGACGGCATGCGTGAGGAGCCGTCACAAGACTCTAAGAGTGCATCGATTCCTAACTCCGATAATGAAGTGATTATCATTGAAACTGTTGTCAAATCCGATTCAAATGAAGTGACTCTCATTACCGACACTACTATTAAGACTACCATTAATTCAACAAATCATAAGTCGGTTGAAAATTCGAGCGGAAGTTCCTCTGATTCCAAGTCCGAGCACAACAGTAATAAAAATAATGATTTAAATAAATTGAATAATAGATCAAATAATGACAACTCTGATGCCATGACGACCACAACAACCAGTCGTCCCAAACAATTGAAAGGTTTGCTGAAGAAACCGAAAGACAAGTCCATCAAAACGAATGGTGAGAAAAGGAGAGTGACATTCAGCGAAACGATGCAAGTCTTCTGTGATGATTGGCCTCAGAATCTGATGCCACAAATAATAGCTCTGAAATCTCCGACTGATTTCAATTTAGTTGAAGTTCAGGGCTATATGTTTGAGCCTCCCGTCGAATATCAGGACTTTTTGCCGTTCGATCCGCCGCCCGATTATCGGGATTTGATCGCCAACTCGTTGTGTGCTTTCGATAGAGATCTCAACATTAATTACATCGACGAAGAAGAAGAGGACGATTCTATCCTTAAGTCGCACAACAAAAGTGATCAAAAGTTCTTAAGTGAGTTCAGTTCTAAGTGGGAGTCAATGATCTTAAATAATAACGAAAGTCTAGAAGAGGAGCAAATAATCGGTGTTCTCAAAGAGGACGCCATTTTGCAAGCAATTGGAAGCCATATCAGTTTACCCGAAGAAAACCTGTGCCCCGAAGACTTCCCTGTCCACTTTTACAGCAAAACCAGTGAATCCAATATTAAGTTAGCAGAGAGTGAGTTGAGTGATATCACCTCCGATGACGGCAATGATTCTAGTCCTACAGGATCTCTTCAAGACATTCAGAGTGACTCCAGTATTACATCTCAAGACACCATAATTATGATCAACACTGACTCTAACGATAACAGCGATAACGTGGAGCTGTTGTCCAATAAAAGTATTTTCAAAGAAATTAAAAATATTGAAGATATCAATAATTCAACGAATAGTGAAAGTGTTGACAATTGTCAGATTAATAGTGAGAACTCTTTGAACGACTCCTCTGAGACGACCATCAATTCTGAAATCAATCATTTGAATTGTGAACAACAGAATGATTGTAATTCAGTGCGAAGAACAGAAGAAGATGTCGTCTCGTCACCAGATGTTATCCATAATATCGAACAAAAAAGGTGTGAAATACATGAACAAGAATCAAGTAATGAGAGTAAGTCATCAGATGCTGAGTTCAATAGTGAACAAAAACAATTCACTTTGTTTACAAACGAAGAATGTAATGAATTGCAAACCAATCACTCGAACTCTTTCCGACGAAATCTTCAGTTTTATGAGAATATGTTTTCCAATAATAGCAACAAAAGTGATGACAACAACAGTAGAGAAGAGAAAGCTATGAAACAGAGCCATAGAGTCAGTCATTTCTTTATACAAAATAATCCGAAATTTCCGATAATTACTCAAACGATTGCCACTAATCTTAAAGATAATAACAAACAAATGAGTGAGTCTTCGATTGAAGTCAAACACATGTCAAATGAAGTCTCGGATAATAAGCCATCAAATGGAGACATTTGTCAACAGAAGGCCTCCAATAGAGAACCGCTTCAACAGACACAACAAACATCGCAAACAACTCAACCAAATGCTAACAACTGGTCCGCCGATGAGTTTATCATCGAATATACCTCAGAGCCTAAAGCGTTAGTCCCTTCGAAGCGGACGGCCTCACTGTCCAACTTCGCCTCCGCACAGATGTCCATAAATCCGCATATTTTAAGAAATAATCCGAACGTTAATAATATTCAATACCTTTCGCTGAATAGAAACGGAGAAACTCCTAAACAGTGGAACGAATGTAATAATGATTCACACAATTCGCAAATCCATTACCAGAGCACAAACCCTACAATTCAAAGGTCTCTTTCGCCAAACCCACCGATGGCATCCCATCGACCAGTGTCTCCACAACAGATCATTTACTACCAGAATCGGCCGCAATATACCCCTCGTTATCCACCAACTAATACAATGCCAGTCCATGTGATGTATAATCGCATGTCTGGTCCGCAACCCATTCAGCAAAAAGTAAGTCTTCGACTCCCGATTATGAGTCAAACGTTAGGTCCTCCACATAAGAAGCCACCGCCTTATCACTACCACATTCAACAGCACACCAATGATTTCCCAAATCCCAGTGAAATCCGCCGACGCGATGGTCTCAACGCTTATCCTCACGTATTGAATCAGACGCCACCAGCGGGTAGTCTACCTGTGCCGCCAATACACCACAATAATCATAACCAGAATGCTTTGCCACAAAACATGTCAAAAGACGAACTGGAACAATTTGTACAGCAGGACATCCAAAGAACCGAAAGGATTAAAAAACGGTATTCTATGACTGAAGAGGACGACCCATCTTTCGGGTTCGCTCGCAGGCCATCAGTTCGTGGGATTCGACCTAAATTTGAATCAACCACTGAAATACTTAAACAAATGCAAACCCCGAATGCTAACTGTGCGGGCGGTTCCCAAATGGCCGGCTCCCACATGTCTTGGCCTCAAAATAGTTATTCAAATAGTAATAATAATTTAAGTAATAATCAGACGACTCAACAACAGAATCAGACGTTGCAGAAGAAGCCACACATCGTTCAAATTAGATTTCAACCGCAACATCCTATGCCTATCAAATACGCCAACGAAAGCCCAGATTCCACACAATCACAACCATTATATCCAAACCATGCATCTAAACAGACAACTGGACAACCAATTAGTCGAACGCTTCCGCGTCCATCTTCTCTGATAAGTCAGTCGCAAATGAATGCCATTCGATCTGAAGACGGATTTGTCATTCGATTGCCGGCAAATGTCAGTCGAGACCAACTGAAGCAACAGATCCAACGTCAAATTGAGCAGCAGTTCCAGTCCAAACTTAAACAGAAGACAAATTCTGCTACAATGCAATCGAATACTAAGCCAATGATGTCTTCCAACGACGAAAGGGGAGCTCCAGAGGGGGCCAGTTCTTCTCCTAAACACTCTTCCGATTTATTATTTGTAAAGAATTTGAGTTCAAATCCGAACCCAACCCACAAATCGAACGAATCGACGGCTAATAATAGGCAACAAACTAATGATACAAAAAAACTAGTCATTAATCCCGAAAACAATACTAACAGCGAAACGAATGATAACCAGGGAGTCATCTATTATGCGATGAATGTCTGACACAATCGCCACATTCGTTTTGACGCTACTTTTGGTTTTTACTTAAAATTATTTTTTAATTAGTGTTAAAAAATGGTTAATTAATAAATGAATGAATGAAGAAACAGTCGAACAGAATCTGATTCTCCGATTTTATTGAGTCTGATATTCATGGCTTAAGTTCAAAGTTCGGCGGATTTGCAGTAAGGCTTGCACTTGACCTACGACTCGCCCAATCAAAACGTGTAAGAAATTATTTTCATTTCAATATTCAATTTTTAAGCAAAAGCACAGATTTTTTCTTTAATTAGAAATATTTTTCATAAACTCTCTGCTCATTATTTGAAAAAATAGGAGGGATTAGAAAAATGGAAAAAACCGAAGAAAATCTGATTTTTTGATGGTTTTGTCAAATATTTGATTTGAGTTCTATTCAAACGCAACTAATTTAAAGTCCATTTGCATTGATTAGAGTCTAAAAAAAGCTTTTTTAGGAAACGATTTGTCATTATTTATAGACTTCTAATTTTAGACAAACAATACTATTATATAATTACCTCAAAACTCATAGACTTTCGTTTTGATTCTTTGAAGTTTTTCCTCTGATTTCTATGTATTATATCAAGTGTTGAATATTATTATATAATATATGGAATATATGATTAACTTATGATTTTTAAATATTTAAATTAACTTTTTATTTACAACAAAAAGAATATAATATTTTATTTCTACATATTTTTTATTTTCAATTTTTATTCTCATATTTTTTGTCACAATTATAATTGAGTTATCATTTTATTAGAACAACATTTTAATCATAGATTTATAATTATATATAAGAAATAATTCATTTTTTGAATTAATTGTTAGCGTTTTATTGAAATAAGTAGTGAAGAAAAGGGTGAAGTGACAATTTGTTCCTTACTAATTAACGCCCCACTAATGAACACCACAATGGTATTGCTTATTGAAGAGCCAAAAATTAAGTTATTTTTTTTATTGTAACAAAAAATTCTAATCTTTCATTACTAATATTTAACATGGTTATTTTAACAGAAGTTTGAGAATATCAAGTCTAGATCTATTTGAAATGGCATTTTTAATCAATTACTTTTAACCATTAAAATATTTTTATTGGAATTTTCAAGTTTACCTAGCATATCGGCTGCCCAAGGTCAAATAAAGCGAAATTGTTAAAAAAGTAAAAGCATCACCTTACTTAATTTTTATCTTTATATGTAATATAATGTATTGAGTAAGGGGCAAATTGCCACTTGGCTAGAAGTTGTTAAATATCTAAAGTTAGTTAAGTTTTTGGCTTCTTTTCAACCGAAGAGATACTAAACTAATTATTTGAGAATGGTAAATCAAGAAAATGATGTTTTGGATGAGATAATAAGTAAAATGTATTATCGATTTTAATATTAAGACTTAGTTTAGATAAAGAAATTTTGCATAAAAAATATGAAAAAACTGGTTATAAATTGTAACTCAAAGCTAAAACTTTTTTTTGTTGAAAAAAACTTGACATAAATATTAGTTCCGGTGATATAACAGTAAATACTGCAAAAAATGAAATAAATAATAATATAATAAATTTAAATATAATTTATTTTTCGGGCACCTATTTGTCACATTCGTTGTCTTTAACTCATTATTCAAATGAAACCATAATTTGAAAGTTTTTGTTGAGTTTTTCGAATAAAAATTTGTTATATAAAAAAAGTATTTCAAAGCTATTCGTTGAGTTTGAATAACAAGTTTACTTTGAAGAATCATTGAATGATTGAGTTTTATGATTGAGGACAGACTTCTAATTAATAATAAAAAAAACTAAAATAACGAATTCTTTGATTTGATGTTATTCTCATGTATTTGAAGTGCAAACAAATCATTATTTGTCAAAACAAATTTCTTATTATGAAATGAGTGCCGATTATTAAGAGTTTCTTTTTGATGAAGCGCTCAAAACGTTGATAACAAAAACTTTTCTGTTATATTTGATTTGATTTTTTCAAACAATTAGTCATTGATTTGTAATAATAATGAAAATAAATTTGAATGAAATATACCTTTGAATTGAAAGTCATTGTAAATGATTATACAGTAAATGTTGAAATAAAATCTCTTTTTATATTAAAATGAATTATTACTTTTGGTTTCCATTCATTGGAATTTTATCCGGAGCTACGCAAAGGGTCCAAACAAAATTGCAATATCTCGGCCAAAACCTTACCATGGACTTACCAAGTCGCAAATTCATATAAATTTTTCAAATCGTCGATGATTTCAGAGAGAAAATGCTTCAATGTTTCGATTGGTTGAGGAATTGTCTGCTAATTATAAATAATTTGTCTTCGATTGTCTTAACTCTAAACTGAAGACTTCATCAGAGTATGTTATGTGAAGCAAACAACTGGAAAGTCTCGACTAATTCTTCTAATTATTCTTCTCTTAACTGCTTATCTCTAATCTTTAGTTCATATCTCTCTGTTTGCCTTCTATTGAATGACAGTCAGAGAGACATCGATTGAACGTCGCATCCATTGAAGCTTATATTCTAAATGAGAAAACAGTGTAACTAAAGCCTTATCTCTTCGACAAATATAATCTTTAATATCATTAATTAATTGAAGGATGAATATTGTAATAATTAATTATTATTGATTTTACTTCAATATTCAGAGACATTTTAAAGATTTGATTTTCAGAAATCCAAAAATTTAAATAAAAATATATGGTTCTTAAGCAGGGATGTGAAAGGTCAGGGGGGATAGGGGGATAGTTACTCACTTTTCAGGTAAAAACCTAGGGGGAATAGGGAGTATATTTCAAAGTGGGGGCCCGAAAAGTGCCATTTTATTTTTAAATACGCTAAATTCGGGTAATTTAAAACGTTAATTAGCTTAAATAAGGCAATTCATCAAGTTCTTAATCTAAATTCCTTAAAATAAAAGACAAAAAGAAATAATAATGATAAAAGACTTTTTGGCCCCTATTGCTAAAAATGTCAATTTTTGAGGGGGGTCAGTTTCTCTACGTTTTTATGGGCCAATTTTTTCAAACCTCAGTGATAAATCACCAAATTTCGGACCTAGGGGATATTTCGGAAAATTCCCCTTGCACATCCCTGTTCTTAAGACATAATATTTCTCAAATGTCTTTTTGAATGGAGTTCTAAAATCAGTTGAGTTAAGTTGAATCAAAGGTTATATTTATTATATGAATATTCTTTGGTACTTTCCCTTCCATTCTCACATTTTAAACATAAAGATGAGTAAGGGAAGGATGTGAAAGGGCAGATAGACCAATATCATAGTGACCAAGATTGGAAACTTATGTTCTAACGCATCACTTGTAAAGGTAGAAAATGTTGTCCATGAAAAGGCGCATTTGGATAATCTGTAGGAAAATTGTTTGGTAAAAGTTCTCACGATTACAAACGAGACATTATTTTACAATTATAGTGAACTGAAGAATTTCTGGTCTCAGAGGTTTCGAAGGACCCACAGTCTGCCAGTTTTTTATTTATCACATCTGTTTCATTAGCTCAACACTGGTTTTTCATGAGTTTCACTAATAAAATCATTGGTTAAAAGGAGGGAGTGGATATGTCTGCAGGTGCAGGTAAGACAAGCAGTAACTTTGTTTACTTTTTGCTTAAGGCTATCAGCTTTTATATAACAAAACGACTGATAAGTTATCTTGTTATTAATAAAAGCTATTATATTAGAGTCGAGACAACGCATAGAGAAATCTGTCGCAGAGTTCGGACACAAACCGTTCATTTCAGACACGTTTCAGTCAAACAATTACTGAAACATCATTTTATTTTTTCCCTAGTAATTTTAGTATTTAAGAAATCTATTCATTTTAATCTTTGATGAACTCAATTACAGTAATATTTTTGGCTATTCTTGTAATTAATGTAAGTATCGATTATTTATTCAAAAACTTTATTTCTTCTATAAATGAATTGTTGTGTAAAAATTGAATCGACTTCTGATTAAAACTTTCGCCGTATTTTCCAAACGCCTCAGATCTCAGGCAAAGCACTGTCCCTTAAATATGGTCTTTTAAACTGGCAATTGAATATAAAAACAATAATTTTCACTACATTTACAATAGTATCTGTTCAAGTTTATTTAAAGTTGAATGGAAAATGTAAAAATAGATGAAAAATGGCATTTATTGTAATTGGCTAGATAAGTTTTACATAGCACAATATTCAGTTAAACACAATGTTACACCTCATTTTATTGGTAAGATGTTACCATACACAATAAACTTTTAGTTTGCACAAAAGGCTATTTGATTTTATTCATAATATCAAATTTTCTTGTACTTTAATAAATGTCTACCTCATTTTTTGATGTATTTTTGAAATATTGGTTTTTGAGAGATTTTTAACTAGATAGATTTTTACATTTTAAAAAGAAAAAAAATGCCCGAAAAATTATGCAACGTTTAAATTGATTATAAATACAACTTTCTACCTTCGCCAATCTATTTGATAAGTTAAAATTATTCAGAATCTATGTCTCATTTGACTATTGCCTATTTAATGCCCAGTTATGTTTAAAGCCATCTAGAGCAAAAATGCTTAGCGTCATTACGGTGGCTATTATTAAGTAAGGCGGATTCTATTGATCTCAACCTTTCTGGGTATGAATTGTTGTCTTTTGCGAGTTTGATGTCTCCTCCCCCAAAAATATACTGGAATGGATAGGTGCTAATGGTTAAAGTTTATGAGCTTAACTTCATCTATCGATTGACGGCAAGTCCCTCAGTGTTGTCAGAGCGGCAACTATTCGACAATTCTTTTTATTTCTTCGGCAAAAAATCGTTATTAATAGGAAAGAAAGGATTTGTAATTTTCAAAATTTAATGATTAATGGCTTTCAAACTATACAAAAATCGAGACTCACTTTTATAGATATTTTATTAATATTGCATTAATCATAAAAAGTCAGTTTAATTCATGTCTTCTCATTGTGTTTAAGATAACGAACACAACATTTGTGTTGATTTGCTTTCGAGAGACAACTGTACGGCAGCTGTTCCTGTGATAACAATTACTTCTGGACTCATATATTGCTTAAGTGCTTATTCATCATCTTTTGCCATATAATAGCAAACATGACTTCACTTTTTTGCATAACATCGCATGATTTTATCGCTTATTCCTAACATTGAGACAAAATAAGAATTTCTTTGGCGTATAATTGCAGACAAAATCCAATTTTCTATTCTTTGTTTTTTATATAAAGAAAACTAAAATTTTAATCATTCGATTGAAATAAATTTTAAAATGATTTTAAAAATTCAATATTTTATTGTATAATTTAAGGAATACGAATAGTCTATGGACCCGAAGAAAAAAAATGTTATTGTTTATATTTTTAATTTATTGTGTGATGTTTTTTTTATTTCTTTGATTAATATGAGATTTCCGATTCATACAACTTTTATCAAGCAATTAAATCCTGAACTATTTGTTTTGAAAGTGAATTTAAAATCTATGTTCATATCTATTACATAATGTTTTCATGAAAGTTTTACCCTTAATGATTTCTTAGGACATATTTGACTATAATACACATGTATATGATTTGGAATATGTTTAATGCTTATTATAAGAGCAATTGCACAAATCTGATAACAAAAATACAATATTAATAATCAATATATTCTTAGTCATGCCAAAATTAATCAACAACATATAATTTTTTAAGGCGACTACCAAAACCTTAATAATTTTTTAAAAAGAATTCTCTAGTTCAAAATTACTGTTATAAATTATTGTTCAAAGAGGATTTAAATCATAAATAAACTTTCATTGGAAAGCGAAATTATATACCTCTAAACTTCGTTATTACCAGGAATGCCCAAAAGGGCATAATATAATTACACTAGCTTTTGGTCTCGGTCAGACTTTCCCTAATTTTAACTTTGGCCGAACGAAGCAAAGCAGTAATTTTTGGTCGGTTTTCAGATTTTTCGTGATTTTTTTTTCAGTTTTCCCCTCCATCATCTTAAAATCGACAAAATTTTGGCCAAAATACCCTCCCATATACCATTGATTTGACCAAAAAATTTATTCCCTCCCCTGAGCTTTGTCCCTTGGCTATCCCTGCTTATCACCGTAAAAAATTACAAAATAAGTGTTACTAAAACATTTTCAAATTTAGACTTAATTAAAACCAAAACTGTTCAAGGAAATTAGAGCAAAAAAATCATCTCCTGTTCTTTATGGGCAAATCCTTGATTAGAAAAACTACCAAAAGAATTACCTTTTAAAAGGGTTGGTAGGATTGGAATTATTTTGTGTTTAATTTGAATTTGGATTCATTTCACGCAATCGATGCAAAAATAATTATTTTCATGATATGACGTGTTTTTCTAATTCCTCTGTTTTTCGCTAACAATTATTTGAGATGTAATGGATTCAAAACTTGAACAAACCATTGATTGCTTGCCTTTTATTGCTTATCCTTGCGACTAATAAAAATATATGATTTTATGGTTCAATATAAGTAAATTACCAATCAATAAATGAACATATTTGCCTTTAGATGCAAACAAAAAGCTTTAAAATGAAAACGATTCTTACACTTTTTCAAGAGTCTTTTTTTGACAGAAATGGTTTAATTTTGAGTTAGAGCTGAATAAGAGTTTTGTTCAAGTTAAATAGAGCGCAAAAATGTCTTATTTAAGTTTGAATGTTGTCTTCAAATATTCAATTGTTTTGAAATAAGTCTCACAACTAATCATTTCTTTACTCCATCACTGAAATGAATGAATATTTTTGTGATCTCTTTTGATGTTCGCTTTCAAAGCGAATAAAGGACTGAAATTTAATTTATTATTTTTTTCGAAAATAGCAAAGTTTAGGAGTATATAATTTCACAATTACTCCAACCCTACCTCTACTCAACTCAACTCATATCATGAAATTAATTATTTTTGTATCGATTGCGTCAAATGAATCCAAATTCAAATTAAACACAAAATAATTGTTAAAAAAAGAAGTTTTAGAAATACGTGTGTTTTTCAAGAGGCTAGGTCCTTTAAGTATCTCATGGTGTAAAACACACTCCGGTCGTATGATTAAAATGCAAAAATGGTTGACCTACTCCTTAATGTAAAAAGGGAGACAACTTCAAAACTTTGGATATCTAGAACTCGAAAACCATGGGAGATCAAATTTTGAATCTTTTCCCATTTAGATCACGTAGGTTTTAGGACATTTTTTTAGCTTTAATCCACCCATTCCTAAATTTTTTGAATAATATTAGTGAAGAAATTGTATTTTATCTAATCAGGGATGAAAAAGAAAAAAATATCGGTAAAATTTGATCAGAATCTCTGGATTAGTCTAGACTCCAGAGCACTCCTGAACCAGGAGTAAAACCTACCCAAATCAAATGACTACAACTCATGAATCTATTATCTATTATATTTGAGTCAAGATCAAAATCAGATAAATATTTAAATAAGATTTTTTGAATAAGTCTGGTCAGAGTGAGTTAGATTAGAAACCATTAGCAGTCATTTTCTTATCTAATTGAGCTCTTTTACAGTTATTTTCTACATATATTATCTTAATTAAACCTTATTTGGGCCAATAATTATTCAAGATTATAATTAAATTCTTCGGAATAAGAAAATAATATTTTTAATTTTGATCGCCATTTGCAAAAATAATGGCTGTCTTTAACGCTTAAGGCGATAGATTTGTGAAATATTTAAATATTTTAAAAATAACCCTTTGCCATTTCTGCATTTATCTAATATTGTTGTATATCCATTACCTAATTCAATGGAAAGACATTCCCATTCAGCGCTTTTTTATTTTGAATTCTTATCTCTACTCTAAAGAAATTCTGTTCTTTTTCAAGAAAAATATATAATTAGAGAAAATTTATTCAAAATATTTTAAAATTTTCTTAAAATATATTCTTTTTAATGGTTTTTGATCTGAGTTGTGATAATGAATGATGTATTTCTTAAGCACTAAATCAATGTCATCCCAATAGTATAGTTTCTTCACAGATGAAAGTTCTGTTCAATTTCAAAGTGTACTCTCATTTGTGAGATGAGCTCCAGATCTGAACGTTTTGCTACATTAGGTATAAACTAGAAAACAAAAATTGATTGAAGATTTCGGCACAAATATAATATAGAATAGTGTTGTTACAAAGTTTATAAACAGTCGCTACTGGTATTACTGAATGCTTAATAAAGGTGTGGGTGTCCGCTGCCTCGCTTCAATCGATATACACTCTTGAAATATTATTATCTAAAACTTCTAAATATAAACTAAATTTTTTACGTTTTTCAGTAGATATCTATTATCACTTGAATATCAATTTTCTAGTTATTTTGTTGAGTAACTCATTTTAAAGAAATTCATTTTATCGATAGTTTCGTTTGACTCACTTTCGAGTCATTGATTCCATCAGAAATGAAATACTTTTTCTATTGTTTAGTAAAATATTCGTTTTTATATAACACATATAATATTGTTTCAATTATTCTATGTATTGTTTCAAGTAATCCACTTCCTATTCCTCTATTGCAAAGACCATTCATGTTTTTAAATAAGGGATAGCCAAGGTTCGAGACCTCAGGGGAGGGTTAAATGGCGGATCTTTTCTCAAACCTCAGGAGGCGGGATAATGGAAGGGTATTTTTCTAAAATGGCGGCCAGAAGAACCGCCGGAAGCTGCTATTTTGTTCCTTATTCATGCCTAAATCAAGTTAAATTAAACTTAATTTAGTTTAAATAGCTTGAATTCATTTTAAATCCAGTTGAATCGGTAAAATTACCGAGAATGACTGACAACATTGCGAAAATTTGGTAAAAATGGCCGTTGCAATTTTTGAGGGGGTCCGTTTTTGCGTTTTTCCTTACCATTTTTCTCAAAACTCAGGGGTATTTTGGCCAATTCTCGACCTCAGGGGGGTTTACATACTATACCCCATATAGCTACCCCTGTTTTTAAATATATATTTAAGGGTTTCAAAAAGTTTAGCAGCTTCTGTTTTTACAATATGGGGGAGTAAAATAGCCATTCCCCTTATGGCTACCCCTTATGGCTACCCCTTATGAAAAAAGTTGCCTACAAAATCAAAAACGTTATTTTTCAAAACCCATTGGTTAAATATAAAACAATATTATTGGAGTAAAAATTTATTACCAAAACACTATGCGTTGAAAGTACAGTGGAATATAATTGATACTCATTTAACGCATTAATCAACTCATTTATTCAACAAATTATTTTCTTTATTTTGGTACCAATTTTCTACTTCGTTTATACTCTAAATTTTGATACAGTCAACTACCATTATAATTAACTACTGTTATAATGAACTACTGATAGTATTAACAAACTGTTATAATTAACAAAATTCTAAAACCAAACTATAAGAAATCAATGTAAAACTCCATTATAATTAAGTTGAGCAAAATAATTTTTGAAATTATAAAAGCGACAAATTAAGGCATTGTCTCAAATTAAATTAGTCAAAGAAATGAATTATAAAGAATAGATTAGTGCTTCCTAAATTTTATAAACAGAAAAGACCACTTAATAATAAGTAGATTCCAAGCCTTGGATTCCATTCACAATTTACAGATGTTTTTCTTTCAAATTTAAATAAACTTATTTGAAGACTAATTGAATGCAAACAAAGTCGATAAAATTGGGAATTCCATTAAGTCTGAAACATTTACTACAGATTTTTTATTTAATTTGTTGTATCAGTGATTAAATTGAATTTTTCCTAGATTTCTATTATAATGAACCTACCATTATAATTAACTCGAAACCAATTAACTTCATTATAATGGTATTTGACTGTAGTCGCGTCTTTTGTTCAATATTTTTATTACGTTTTATATGAATGAAGTCATGCTTTAATTGAAATGTAAAAAACTTTTGACTCATTTATTGTGTTTTAATTGAAATAATTAATGACTTTGCGATACTCTGCGGCCGGTTTCCGGCAGGACATGGAAGTCCTGATCACCACATTCACTACTCCAGAAGCCCTGTCCGACGGACAGCCATCTAATGAGTTGTCGCTGAGATTCACCCGATTTTGTGAGATTTGGAGAGAAATGAACTTTTCGTTGATTTTTAAATACAGACAAAACGAAAGGGATTTACGAGAATTTGTGGACGAAATCTATTTGGAAGTATTGCCAAACGTTTGCAAAGAGTATCCGTTCGGCCGTCGGGTCTCTGCCCTCTATTTCTTGTACTCTTTGTACGCAAAACAACCCGCAGTTTGTCAGAAGATTCGACTGAATTTTGAATATTTGGAACAAATCCGAGAATTGATCCAAAGGTGCAAACAATTGGAACAATTGGACGTCTGCTTTGTGTGGTATAAACTGTTGTCTGTGGGAGCAGTCGATTTGGTTCACGTCTCAAGACTTATGGGTCCCTATTATATACGGAACAGTCGGGTGACTAACGAAAGACTCACTGAAACTGATTTTATTATTGAAGACTTTAGGGTTTGTCTGGCATTTGATCCATCATTTGATTATAATTTGGTTCCTATTTTTCAGATATCAATATATCCGCCAATCAGTGAGTTGTCGCACATTCACGAGAGGTACCGAACAATCAAAGATTCTTTGGTCGATAATAACCCACAGATTGTCAAAGACTGCGATAAAGTTGTGGACAATATCTTTGAATTGTGTAAAACAAAAGGCGATAATCTTCACAAACAGTTCTTTAGCAACAATTTGTCGCTAAAGTCGATTGAAACTGAATTCGATTCTCAAGAATCGGGTGATTCCGATGAAAAATCTTCTGATATCGGAGCCAAAAGACGTCGGATTAGAGAAAAGGCCTCCGGTTTTGGCCATAAAGTCAGGGAACAGGTGGCCGAGGAGTTGGCCAACAAACAGAACGAAATGCCAAAGCCTGTGAGGGGTCGGCCAAAGCTCGCAAAGTTGACGGATCCCTGATTTTATTGATCCGTTTATTGGTATTACAGAACAAGTTATAGATTTTCATATTATTTATTAATTAATACGTATTTGTAAATCAAGTTTATTAACCAATTTACAAGAGCTTTATACTAAATTAACAGCAATTTCAACTATATTTGTTACAAAACGTCGTTTAAATTGTATTCATTTATGAATAGTTGTGAGCGAAGCGCGAATTTCTTTGTTTATAAATTCGAGGAACAATTGGTTCGGAATTTGAGTTTTGCTGACTTTCATCTGTTGAATGAGTGCCGACCGGATCTCCTCTTTGAAGCCTTTGTTGACTCCGCGAGTAGTCATCATTTTGCTGCTGGTCTTCATTGGTGTTCCGAGCGTTGTTGTCGTTGGCTTTAGTTCCAGAAGAATGGTTGACATCTCTGCGATGGCCATAAACTCTTCAATGATGTCCGGAATAAATACATAACTGAAAAAGTTTTGATAAACGAATTTCTGTTGGGATTGTGAGCCGAGAACTTTGACGGCACTGTTCTTAATCAGGGAAACACATGTGAGGAACAGTTTCAGACTATTTGGCCATTTATACTGAGCTAAGACTAACAAATGGCCGACTCCTAAGTCATTGGGTTTTAGGGAAAACAGAACTCGTTCTTTGAGACAAACAATTATCACTTCTATTATATAACCGATGATATGGTCGACAGTCAGCGGCAGAAAAATCATTTGACGCAAACCGACGGTCGACTCTGGCGTTGGGTCTTTGGACAGATCTCTGTTGATAACTGAACTGTTGTTCTTCAGGAGTGGCAGACATTCAACAGAGTCGAGACAGTATTTAAGTGTTGCGCTGTAGTCGTGAAGCATAAGAGCCGATGATATCAACTGAAGATTCGATTTGATATTCACTATCTTTCGGCATAAAATCAAAGACAAGACTTCATTATATTCGGCTCTGAAGAGGTTGGAATCGATTACAAATGTATGGAACGACTGACAACTATTCAAACCGATTATATCTGAAATTCTTAAGAACTCTGAAAAATAAAATAACTTTTTACAGACAATCGTTTAAATTATTTAATGACAACTAATGGCCATTACCTGAACTAATGGTCAGATTTTCCTGAAGAAGTTTTAAGGCTTTAGTTGCGACGATAAAGGCCTGTCTCAGTTCGTGATTACTAGTGATGAGCACCGGTTCCGTCAGTTTTCGTTTCTTATTTAAGGACAACGCGATCTTTGACTCATTGAGGGTTAGATTAGACTCTTCTATAAACACCAAATCGGAGATCAGTTTTGAATATTTGCGTAAACAGTGAATAAACAGAAGAAGTGTTGCGTAAAGTATTTGTTGGTTTGACTTTTCGTCGACTTTGATCTTTGCAGTGGAGGCCGAACTCAAATCGATGGGCGCATCCGTGTCTCCCGTGAAGAGGAACTCATTGAGAAAGTGTGAGATCTTGTCGTAAATCAGTTCCAAATGTTTTTCATTAACCAAATCAATGCTATCGAATAGTTTCCAATCGTTTTTACGGCCAATCAATTGGAAAATCTCTTTGACTTTCAATTCAAGCGATTCTTCCGTTTCTTTGTTTCCGGTGTTGTTCTGAACATCACTTTCATTTGATTCTTCATAATTGCTGTCCAGTTGGGAACAGATTAGTCTTTCGACATAATATTTGAGAACTTTTTCAATCAATCTTTGAATTGTCTTAAAGTCGAGATTAAGTTTAGAGTTTTCGGCGAAAATTAGTGGCAAAACATCGAAAACAAGTTTTTTCTTAAGATATTGACTCAAATGATAATTGGAATCAGTTTCTGGTTCTAAACTATTTTCATCCATTATTTCAATCAATTTAAGACCATTTTCGACAACACTTTCGGGAAATTTCTTCAAAATAAAGAGCAATAAATCGATTAAAACGAGTCTGTCTTCGGTCCGATCGGCGACTCTTCTCAACAGTTTGTACTGATATTCAGCCGAAAGGGAACCGAAGAGCTTCTGATAGAACTGATTCGAGTTTGCCGTCGAAGTCAAGGCTTGTGAACCGAAGACCGAATGGATCTGCTGTTCATTCAAGCGATAGGTTTGCCATTCATTACGACACGAAACCAGAATTTTATTCAACTCTTCATTCAGTTGTTGTTCGCATTGATTCGTATCAAACATTTCGCACAAGTATTTGACCGCTTCCTCCACATTGCCGTCACATTTGGACATCTCGTATGACTCCATCTGTTAAAGGGATGCAAATAAATATTGGGATCAATTAAATGGACAATTGATGAAAACCTTGATTTTGTCATTCTGTGGAAACAATGCGTTTGCGGTCATAATCCAAGACTTTGCATAACAGGAGTCGCCATTCTTTAGACAAGTCTTGGCCCGACTTATCAGATATTCCCGGATCTGATCCTCACTTTTATTAACCATTTTTTAGGTTCAAAATAAATGGATTCAAAATGTATTTAAAAATCAAAATAAACTTCAGATTTGAACCATTCATTAATACCGTTACAAAAAAAAATACTGACAACTAAATTGAATTTATAACTTGATTATTAATTCTTAATAGAAAAGATGAAATTTTATCTAAATTGAAAAGATAAGTCTTATTCTGTTCGTACAATTCTTGAACATATGAGTTAAAGAAAAAACGAATTTAAAAATTCCTCAAATTATATGTTAAACCAATTTTAATCACAAACATAGTAACTTTAAAGGGGAAGGAATTATAATTTGATTTAATTTTTATTTCAAATTATTTAATAAATTAATTTAAATAATATTTGACATTAAATTATTTAATATATCAATTAAATGGTTATTCTGTGAGCAGTTCTCTGGCGTTCTCTTCCACACAATTCCTGAAACTTTTCACAAGAATTTGTCTGAAATTATCTGAAAGTCAAATACGATTTCAGACAGTTTTAGCTAAAGTTTTAAAAGTGTTACCAAAAGTTATATTGCAATCAATGGGCAGCTCTTCGTTCCTAATATTTTCGACGCCAACCGCTAACCAAAGAAGTGTTTTTAGAGAGTCTTTAGAAATGGCATTACTTTTGCGGTTCAGTGAATTAATCGCTAATAAATTGAAACCGTTTTCCAATCGCTTCCAAAAACTTTGTACACTATTGTAATGTTTAGGAATCAGTTGATAAGACTTACAAAACTGATTGTTATTTATAGTTAACCTCATATCACATAAGTGGAGGACAACCGCCAAATGAGTTGTGTTTGGCTTTTCGCACGATTTCACTAAACAATCGTAGAATTGCTTTAATGTCATCGATTGATACAATTCCGGATCTAAACAATGAAATTGTTTTTTAATCTCTAATGAAACAAATTTGATAAGTTGTCAACTAAACTGACATTTATCCAAATTGGTCCATGAGATTAAATCTTGTATCGATTCTATAGGTGCTGGGCAATTGAGCTGTCATTTAGAAGAGAACCCCGAATAAGAGTTGAATTAGAATCGCAGGAATGTATGCAGACCTCAATCTTTTTGAGATTTTCCTGTATGTCTCGGATTATATAAATGACTTTCTCTGTAAATACTTAGTAATAATCAAATAAAACAATTTTTCAGAGTAGGAATAGACTTGTATTTTACTTTTAGTCTGATTTGAGGCATAATTATTATTGACTTTCAAATCATTCGATGATTTCTTTTGATTCACGATTTTGTCGCAAAGTTTCAAAAATTTTAAACAAACGGGACTTTTGAACACTCTTTGAAGGAAATCAAATGATTTTTGAATTCCATTTAAATAATGGAAAGCATACCTTTGCGGCAAATATAAGGCATCCTCGTAATAATAGTCAAGGACTGGTAAACCCAGTTCTCTGGACAGTAAATCAGAGACATTTTTAGCATAAAGTTCAGGTTCATTCTTTTCTTCTTCCGATGGATAATAAACGGGTAGTTTTATCAGTTCGAAGTCTGTCCTCCACCGGCACAGAGTCAACCAAATCATCTGAAACAAAGGTGGTCCGTCCCAAGTCAAACAGATTGTATCAGGTCCTAGTTTGTTTTCAATTATTTATAAGGGCAACTGAATAATTATGGTAGTAATATCACCAATTTGATCGTATCTAATAGCCACGGGCTGCACAGGTAGGCCAAATCTGAAAGCACTTGTTTTGAACTGTGCTAATGCTCTTCTATTACTAGTAGTACCTGAAAGCAGAGAATCAGGAAATTCCAGAAATTGGGATTTTTTGTATAAACCTTCGGGAAAGAAAATGATCCTGGTGTATTTGAGTTTCTCCAAAACACTGTTCATTACTTTATTTCTGGAGGACTGGGAGTTTCTATTAACAAAGACGCAGTCATACAGCTTGAAGATATCTGAAACAGTTTTCAATTTAAGTAATTGAGTGCTTCCAATATGAGGACTTACTGCCAAAGATGGCTTCTCCGAGGGCTTGATTACTGACCACTCCCGGACTCTTCAAACAAATGTTGGCTAATATATCATATATAGAGGCATGTGGAGCGACAACTATAATAGGAGCTTCTCTTTCAGCATGGTTACCACCTTGAATTCGGTGATCAACTATTAATGTGTTATTTCAGGCATCAGCAAGGCAACTTAACCCTTCCAAAACTTATATGACTTCTGTAGGGTTCAAAACCAAAACCAACAAAAATATAGAATAAGTGAATTGAAAGGGTCAATCTTGGTTGCTTTGCCAATAGTGATACCAAATTCCCTGTTTTACGATTGCATGCAATACTAAGTCATATTGACTAAAATTGTGTGCCAAGAAAATTAGTGCAATGGTATCTCAAAAGTATTGCGCCCTTCATTGGAATTGACTAAACATTGCCAGCAATGGTATATCAAATATAGCAATTGAAAGCAAGTATTTGTTAAATCAAAGAATAATCATTACAATCATATCACTAGTGAATTATTGATTGATTTAATTCCTTCAGATATTCAGTGATTTATCGGTTCCGGTAATATATTTACGGTTTTTATTTCAAAGCATTCCATTAAAGCAATATTAAGTCAATTTCAATACATTGAGAATTTCACCCAAAATTGGATGCAATGGTATCTGAATAGTATTGACCCCATTTGCTGAATATCACTTAGTATTGCGTGCAATCGTAAGACAAGGAATTCGGTAAAATTGACACTTAATATGATTTTCATACCCCTATCAATGATTTCAAATTTATAAAAACCAATAATAAAATACATTGTTCTAAATATCAAAACGACTGGAATATTGAAGTAGGTCCTAGCAAATTTAGATGATGACAATTATTCAGCTTGATGCTTTCACCAAAATTTTTAATACTTACCTCCATTTAAGTTCTTTGTGTTTCTCAAGTTTCAACTTTTCCAATAAATAGTTAGCAAACGTTGCTATCAATGAAGCAAAAATGAGCAGGAATACCACCAGAATTAAACGAATGGGGGCTAAGAATACTGATCCAAAAGCAAGCTAAACAAAATAGCCAGTAACAGGTTAGAGCGAATTAAATGACGTGAGAGTTAATTGATTTACTTTAAAATAATCACTTGTTTTGAACCGAATTCTGTGGTAAAAGGGATTTACACATCTTTTATCCATTGGACAGTTGACTACTGTTTAGAATAAATGATTTATCCGACAAATATTGATATTATTGAACAAGGTATAGATTCTCATAAAATTTATTTAATAGTATTTGTTAATCAAGTTATTAACCAGTTTACAAGGGCTTTATACAAAATTAACAGGATGTTCAAAAATATTTGTATTAGTATACAATTAGGATGCTCTTGGGGAGAATGACCTTTTTTGAGTTGGCTAGGCCATCCCATTTAAACAATTTTGCATGTGGTAGTATTTATCATACATTCATTAGAATACTCATTAATTTACGAGTCATTGGCATTAAACTAGATTGAACTTAATTAAATTGCTCGATCAATAAAGCCAGTAAAAAATTCGAATATTTATTTTAAGGACAAATTCTTAGACTATCTAGTCAATTTGTAGAATATTATTGACTAGATGATGGCCAATAGGCTCTATTTAATTTGCCCGTAAACTGAAAATACCCTCTACTAACGAAAACACTGCTTAATTCTAGGAATGTATTCAAACGATCTGTTTTATTCAAATGATGTACATTTTATTAGAAATTTTTAAACATTGTTTGAACTGCTAGAATATCTAGCGATAATATCAACTTGTTTAGCTAGTAACATCTAGTTTTTTACACAATTATTAATTATTAATTGTGCGGATATTTTCGGTTAAACTCGGCTAACCTTGATCAGGCACAGTTTGCTGTTCTAATTACTATGTTCTAACAACATTACGTTTAGCTTATCAAATGATTTTTTAAAAGATTAAACTTGCTTGAAAAATGAACATTCTAGATTAAGCTTGGTTTTTGAAAGGTTCACCATGCATATTTTACATAATTAAGTGAATCAATAATTTAGTCAACAATTTGAATGTCAATGACTCGAAACAATGGATCAGTTGGGAGGTTAGGGCCTTTATAAATTTAATAAATTTTAAAAAACTTTCGTCGACTGAAAGCTTACTATTGTTGGGAGTGTTTAATCAGTTCCAGAGTTGTGGCACTTATTGATAGGTTTGACATAAATTGTGGTTCCTTTTGAATTCATTTATGAATAGTTGTGAGCGAAGAACGAATTTCTTTGTTTATAAAGTCGAGGAACAATTGGTTCGGAATTTTAGTTTTGCTGACTTTCATCTGTTGAATGAGTGCCGACCGGATCTCCTCTTTGAAGCCTTTGTTGACTCCGCGAGTTGTCATCATTTTGCTGCTGGTCTTCATTGGTGTTCCGAGCGTTGTTGTCGTTGGCTTTAGTTCCAGAAGAATGGTTGA
>JAQIWP010000211.1:0-32941 GCA_034695525.1 Euzetes globulus
TATGAAAATATTTTCCTCACTTTATACCGGCATGCCGGTAGACACCATAAAGCCTTTTTTGAGAAAATGGTCAATTTTACTTATACCGGCATGCCGCACTATGTGAGGTAATACGGTAATGAGATTATTAATAAATATCTTGGCAACCGATCGATTAATTTCAATTTGAAAATAAACAGAAATAATTATCTTTTAGACATTTTTTAGTTTAAATTTGACAAAGAGGACAATAAAATGCTTTCCTTAAACAAAAGAACCTTGATTAAAAAGATTTTCTTTTCAGCCTATTATATGCTATGTTTGTGTTTATGTTTTTATCAAATCTACAAAATATCTGAATTGTATTTCGAGTACAAAACGACAACTTTTGTCAAATACGACAACTTTTCGACGATATCTCTGCCGGCGATCACTATTTACTTTGATAACCACGAAGTGTTGAAGAATTCTTTTCAGAATCATTCCAAGAACCAAAATCAAATATTGAAATATTTGTCAAAATTTAATATCAGTGAACAGTTGGAGCAGTTGTATGGTTACGAAGACATTTTCAGCTATTGTATTGTCAGTAAAACCATTTCAAATGACAAAGAGAGTGACTCTCTTATACCCACTAATAATTGTCAAACCGTTTCCTCAATCAGGAGATCCATTGATTACTACAGGTACAGTTCTGTTTTCAGACAAGATACTTTTAAATATTTATATTTAGGTTGTGCTTCACACTTTTCTCTCAATTGGACAATGAATCGGACGATAGATTCACGTTTGAGGACAATTTTATTTTCCATTTATATCATTTTTCAATTATTTACAAAATGTCTGATAAAGAAAACTCGGAAACCATTTTAATAAAAAATAAGTAACAAGAAGTTAAACAAATTTGAACGATACCATTACTCATTAAATAGTATCAGAAAATATTTGGTTAAAACTGATTGATCAGAAAATACTTTAATTTGATTAACACATTAGATAATGAAATATATAACAACAGAATTAAAACATTAAAGCATATGATTACTGATTTAATGAAAATTAATTAAAAGATCAATAATTATCAATATTTTTCATTGATGAAGCTTTTTTCATTGAACTCGTTTTAACGGAAACTCGATTTAGCGGATAAAAATTTGTTGCACCACTGATTCCGTTATATCGAGGTTGGATTGTATTAAAATATTAAATCTTTTATGAAGTTGCAAATTTGCAAATTTTTAAGGATTGTAAATTCAAAGAAACGAATTGTTCTTTCATTTGAAAAACATGGTCTCAAAAGTCTTAAATATAATTTAATTCATTTTCTATTTCTTGATAATATAAGTTATATTTATATACAATCGAATGCATTGATTAAACGGTACATTGAAATTGTTTTTGAGAAATGGTTGACGATTGCACTCAAATATGCAAAGATTTTCAGGAATTTCGAATTAATAAGTTTTGAGCGCTTCCTCTCTATTCTGACTATATTTGAGCTCAATGTCAACAATCAATTTGAATATTTATTCTGCACTCGAAGGACATATTAAATATTTAAGTCTATTGAAATCAATTAGAATTTCTAAAACTTATCAAATAAACCTGTTATAAGTGCTGTCATTGTTATTAACAATTATAAACGATACAATGAATAACCGAATTTATGTTTGATGGCGGGGGTCAGACCATCAACAGTTTCATTTCAAACTTAGCTGGGGGTCTAACAAACATTTTTGTTCAAACTTGTATTTTTCCACTTGAATCCATCTTAATAATATATTTTATTAAGTTTCTAAGTTTTTAATTTTTGAAGACAACTGTATTAAGTTATGTTCAAAAATTAATAAATTTTTATCTAAGATATGTTGAATGTGTGAGTTTTTTATCTCTGATTTTTCTATATCTCATTCTGTTTTTGTTTGTTTTGCAATATTATACAATAAGTAACACAAACTCATGGATGCCCAAGGGAAGTTTAGTATGAATATTATATAAGTTCTTAGTTTGGCCAGGCAACTTTTGGCAATTTTTTTGTTGCTCTTTATTTATTTATTAATTTTTAATTTTGAAAAATTGTCATAAAAAACTGACCAGTATCCGCCAAACAAAAAAAAGATGCCAATTTTTCCCAAGAATCCTCTTAATGATAAAATCTTTGCTAAAATGTCCTACCATATACGGACTGATTTGTAATAAAAATTTACTCCACTTTTTTGAAGCCGGATAATCGGACATCCTTGCACAAACTTGATTTTATCTAATATACCATTCATATCAGGAATTCCCAAAGGATGGTCAGGACAAAAACTCATTCTATCTAGAAAATTACAAAAGTGCTACTAAATATTGTCAACTTATATATTCAATTTAACTTATTTTAACTAGATAAGCAAAAATTAAGTTAGAATTTGTTTTCAAGACTATCCTGTCAATATTGATATTTTGTCAATATCTTGTCAATAATTTTCGTGGATACAAGCATCTTGATTGACCCGTGGAGCTCCACTATCTTTGATTTATAATTATTAATGATGGAATATATTTTACTTTTTAGTAAAATACCTTGAACATCTATTTTGAATCAGTTGACATCATTCATAGCTTAATCAACTCATATAAATATTTGTATAAATTGCGCGAAACTCCAATTATTGCCAACTTTAAGAAATTTTTTCGAATTAGTCATAATTCTCGCTATAAAACTGTTTATCTGAAAATAATTAAGAAAGAATTTCAGAATCATGTTTAATCTAGCAAATCTAGAATGATTTGTTTTCATTTGTACTTTGTTGAAGACAATTACTTGGAAATTTTGGGAAATCATTGCAAATAAACTTAACTTATTTGTTCTATGATTGGAGATAAGACAAAACGTGAATCTTTTTAAGAAATTTGATATAAAACCAGAAAATTCAGTGACATTTTGTTCAAACATATGGTCTTTGAAATTAATTCTATAGAAATGTTTAGAAAACATGATATTCATGTGTACAGTGAATGAGGAATGCAAAAGCAATAGATCTAAAGCTCAAAATTCTTGATCACTCGAAGGCTCAACCAATTCGTGCCTCAAAATGAGAACACTTTAGTTATCACTAAATAAATATTAGATTTGAAAACTACTTTAATTTATAGATACTTTAGATATTTGTTAAAAACAATGTGGGAGTCATTGCTTAAGTGCTTTCAGATTGCTTTCGGATTATATATATGAATGATTTGAGTCAAACTTTTCATCGTTGACTTCGAGGCAAAAATTATTCTTTTAATTAATTATGATTTCCATATATGTGTTGAACTTCTAATAAAAAATTGTGAATAAATGAGTGAAATGATAAGCAAATCATATGCTGTGAGGGCTTTAATTGATTATTAATCAATAAAAACGCAATTTATATAAACTTTTTATATTTATTATATAATATATTTAAAGATAAACTTTAATAACTCTTTTAGTAAAAAACATTTAAAATGCGTTAGATTTTACAAAAAATATATATTTTTACAGATTTTGGTTTAGAAATTGAAAAAAGTAAAAATCCAAAAGAATAAAAGAAAAGACATAATTGAAAATAAATCTAATGAATAATTTCTGTATAATATTCAAAAACGTCATTATTTTCAATGATTCTTGAAGTGAGTAAAAAAGTATAATAAGTATAAATCAGTGCCTAAAATAGACAACAATTTAGAAGATTATATCAAATCTCAAATTCATTTAAAACAGAATAATAAGTGAAATTCGAGGAAATATTTTTATAACATTTTAGTAGGAAATTATCCAAAAGTAAAATTAGAATTCATTAGTAATGAACTGAATGTTTACTTTCTGGGAAAGAGTTGAAAGAAAACGAGAGTCAATTAAAGCATAAAACTTTTTTTAGTGATATTTGCTGTGAAAAAAGTTTGAGAAAAGGCAAAAATGTTGATTACATTAAGTTTATGTGAATATGAGTTTATGTCCAATAATTTGTTTGTTGTACTGTTTGTGTTGAATTTGAGATAACGACTAGTCTTTCATTCCTTTCCAATGAAAATCATTCATAGATTTTAAATCAAATATAGAAATAATTTTCATAGTTATTGAACGACGGCTTTAATGTCGGCGAATGTATTGATTTAGAGTTGACCTCATCTCTGGTCTTGAGATGAAACATGACATTTCCGGAGCGGTCCAACGTCTTAGTCCACGGCAACTATCAGTTCATTGAAATTATAAACATTTGATTAAATACTTGACAAATCAAATATTTGATAAGAAATGAAAGCAAAAGCAAAGCACACAAACCTCTCGTTTCCTTTTTTGGTAATCTTCACAATTGTGTCTCAATTGAAACACATATATGTCGGGGTTCGGCCACTCAGACTGTAAGGCCAGAGGTATTTCATTGCAATTCAATTTCCGTTCGCCTATCGATACAAACAATAAACCAGTTTTTTAAAAACAAACGAATCTTTTGTTTTGTCTAACAATTGGAAGTGAGTGACAAAAAACAGACCAATACATACATTTACGGGACGGACAGACTTCATATAAGGCAAACTTAGATGGATTTTCATTCAAGTTATAACAGTTGAGCAGCAATTGAATCAGTTCTTCGACAGTCGTTCTGTCCGACAGAAGAAGACTTTTGTAAAGTGACTAAAAATAAACGAAACGTCAGTTAATAAGAAGAGGAATGACTCAAGAATTCGGTTATGAGTATAGGCTTACCCCTGACATAAGGCAGCTGTCGTATATCTTTATAAGACCTCCACATCGAGTCATTAGTGAAAACCTTTTTTGTAATTTAAACAAACAAACCATCGTTTAATTATTCACTCATTATTTTTGAATCATTTCCGAAAATATATTACTTTAAATCCTTTTGAGGATAACATGACTGAAGAAGCGCTGGACTCGTGTCGTCGTCTAAAACCATAACACTTCTTATAGGAATGCCTGTATAATCAATGATTAATCATTAAAATATTTTATTTCTTTCGGGACATTTCATATTCCTGATCAAATTTCTGATAAATTTGCCAATTTTTTGTTCTTGTTTTTTTTGTTGATGCTCTCATATAAATAAGTTCTGATGAATATGTTTTGTTTTTCATCAAAATAATCTCGACATTAATAAAATACTCTTGAAATGGTTTCAGATACGCACCAGATAACTTTATGAAAACCTCAAGATATACTTTGTAATATCGATAAATGTCAGCAGTTTTATACCGTGGTAAATTGTTGTAAAATATTTTTTCACAGAAAATATATGTTTATTGAAACTATAATTCTATTGATTTATTTGAATTCATTTCTTAGAGGGGAATAGGTTTTTAGATTTGTTGATTGATCTTGACAATCGCTGTTCGATATCAAAATAGTTGGAAAAATATTATTCTATATCGAGTACAATCATACCGACGACAGTCTGGATGTCAATCCCTGTTAGTCATCAACTAATGACAGATCAAGTCTTGCGTTGGTTTTTAATTTGGATTCAAAACAACTAAAGCTTTATATTAATTAAAATCAGAAGATTATAAGCAAGCGTTTGATTACAGTCTGATAAGCACTTAATGTCTAAATTCTATTTTCCTTTCATCAACTATAAAACCAATTAATGGTTAATCAATTTCTGTAATTATATCGCGAAAATAAACTCAATTTTTTATAATTTGATTTTAAATCAAAATATTTACACATATTTTGACACAAATAGCTGTTCATAAAAAACCTGAATGAAAGTGAATCAAAGTCTAAGAGAAAATATTTTATACGAAAGAATTCGCTTTTTTGTGTTCGAGTTGTTCGACAAGATTGTGATGAATGAAGAAGTGGTCCCTATTGTGTAGTAATTCTGAAAAGAAAGCAATGGTTTCACACCAATGCTTACGATCTGATTTCATTGAACTGAAAAATTATCTATTTTTCTATTCACTACAAAACTTAGGATTTCTCATGAAATGCACACTATTTTAGAGGTCGAACAATACCATCGAAATCAGGTTCTATTCAAACACTTTTACTTTGTCTTCGATTTGTTTAAAAACAAATGATTTTTTCGCGTTTTCCAAATTATTCTTCGAATTTCATTAAAAGAGGTGCTTTTTACTCAATTCACTCAGAAAAAAAGTATCAAGACCATCAACAAAAAAGCCATTCATTACATTTGAAATATATTAATATTTATGACTTCCTTTTTCGAGTAATTCATTGCTACAAATGATAACTAAACTGTTCTCACAATCTGTTACTCAGAAAATGTTTGGAATTAATCAGAAAGTGATGCAATTGTGGATAATCTACTTTTATTGTGCCATCCAAGTGATGGACACAAGCAATACATACCTGTTTGTCTGATCCATACTTCTAGCGTTAAGTAAAAAAGATTGGGATCTCTGTGTTTAAGTCGAAACTTATTCAAAAGCATTCGAACGACTTCTTTACTCGTCGTTTGACTCGTAATCGAAAGTGTCTTATATTCGACGTCTGAACACAAAACTTTTGAATATATTTTAATCACGACCTGAAAAGAGTTAATCAAAATTCAGTCCATAAAATGCATTAAAAACATAAAAATTAAGACAAAACGAAAAGTAAAGAAAAATTGGTCACAAAATAATGAGTTATTGAAACACATAGAGTTAAATAGAGGGATAAATTTTTTCATTAACAAAAATGATTAGAAAGTGCAACAAATGGTGTTTTAAGTGTTTGTCTGTTTAAGTAATCCCAAAGTTTTTCAAAAGTAATTTTAGAGCGGAATCACATCTCGTTTGATTGGTTTTCAAAAGCATTAAGTCTATATTCAATGGATATGTGGTGTAGTTCTGATGAAAGCATTCCTTTGTGAGCAACAAAATTAATCTGAGAGCGGAAAAGGCGTTTTGCATTAAAGTCATTAATGTATCCCAATTTATAGCGGAGAGAAGACTACCTGACTTACGCTCACTTCACTCACTACACTCTTTCTGCCCATTATTGTCACCAAAATTACCCAAAAGAATGCTATTTTCAGACAATTTTTTCGACAATTGTTTCGTATATTATTTTTGTGACATTTTGCTGAAAATAGAGCTTAAAATCAAAGAAATTTTGATTTGTCAGTCAATTTAATCAAAGTTAAACCAAAAACAAATTAGTATTATTTTAAAATATGATTTGAATTTTTCGGAACTTTAGGCCTTAGAGAACGGCTATGGCTTTGGGGCAGTGGTTGGGTGTCACTCCTAAATACTTATTTTCGATAGCTGTGATGATAAGCTTATACTAACGTTACGTATTTCCAACTCATACTAAAAGCAAAAGTTAAGAATGTGCTACTCGTCCTTAAAATTATACACTTGTGCTGTGCATCCAAAGCCTTCAGGCGTTACGCAATCAATGAAAATATATTAAAAGAACAGCAGCTCTGAAGTGCAGTGCATTGCATGGGAAAAGAAATATAAAAATGACGCTCAGGTATGACAATTGCTGTTCACTTCGACTCTTATGTATTTCTCTTTATGTAAGGGTAAGAATAAAAACTCAATTAATAGCTAAGACTTCGTTTCCAGTTCTTAATGTAAAACAATTAATTTGGAGAATGCGTTCAAAAAGGCTTTTGTCCACAAAAGAAATTCACAAATGAATAATGAATTTCAATAAATAAGAGAAAAAACTTAGACTTGACTTATAATGTTATTTGTATTTAAATAATTAAATAAGAAAATAATAATTAGTCTTCTGATAAGAGGAAACTCTTTTCAAGAAAAAAATTTTATCACAGAATTGTTTGATTGCATTATTTATTCGCTTTAATTAATAATATTCTGGAAAACTTGAATTCGTATTTTCACGCGAATAGTCTTCTAAAATGTTATTAAAAAATAATTTTCTCCACAATTAAGTGATTAAATAGTAAGACAAAAGAAGAATTGGTGTTGGGTTTAGAGATGTAGTAGTTTTGGTCTTATTTTTGTGATTCTTATTCTTTAATAAAATGATTTGATTCAAAACAAACACCAATTTGGCGACGGATTATAATTGTGGTGACATAACAACAGACTAATTATTACAGATATGGGTTGACATACAATGCAATCAAGTGATGGACGCGAATGAACTGAATTGAATTAATAATAAGAGCGGCGATTAATAATCACTTTTGCATACAATTCGAGTCAAATAAATGAGTTCAACATTTATAAACAGTTATATGACTTCTAATCTATTCTGTTCTCACATATTCTTCCAGTACTATGGATATAATCGTCGTCTAAATAATTAAATCTGAAAATAAACCATTCAAATGAACTCTGGTCTAAAAGGAGTTCCACTTTTGTAATCTTCTATTTTTAAGAACTCGTGATTAAACTCTTTGAGAAGAGCTTAGATGAGAGACAATTAGTGATAATATTAGAGATCTAATGGTTTCGTTGCAATGATTTAAAAGGAAACTAAATGTTTGTAAACTTTATTTTGAAGATCAGAAGTGAATAAACAGAAGGAAAACAATCAACAAAAGCCATTTCACAGACCAATTGTCGTACGGAAAGACAAACTTCCCCTCAAATACCCCTTCAAACGAAACGCGAAGGACTACGCCTTCATTTAAATCCCACAATTCTGTGCGTTTTGTAAGAGAGTGAACTGCCATAAGGGGCAGACTTTGTCTTTTATTATAACAGCTGTTCTGTATTTTAGCTGAAAAAACTGTATATTAAAAGGTCAGCACTGGTAGGACTGTATAGAACGGCAACACTCATAGGAAATACAGGACTCACAAGAGACAGGAAATGGGATGAGGGGTCCACCAGATGGGAAAAGGGGACCATTCGGATACTGCGATACAGTTGAACAGAACCGACAGGACAGGACATGAAGTCTCTCAAATCTTAAAGATATCCGATTCTGGGCTCAATACTGTGTCGTGTCTTATATGCGAAATAAGATAAGAGATGTGAAATTCACAACACGTTTGAAAGTTAGGTCTGAACCGAATCGCAAAGTCTTGTCAACAGTTGCATAGCATTGCAAAACTATAAGTCAATTATGTTTGTAATGAAGAGTTCGCATAATTGCCAGAATGACTACAAAATGACTTCACTCCAGCCATGCATCACAAAAGGGGGTGGATGTCGCCATTCCCCCCCCCTTCTGGATCCGCATTCAATGACAATAATGCATTTCTCTTTTGATATAAAAAAAAGTTGAGAAGGAATTCATATTTGAAATAAAAGTATAATTGTATGTAAGATAACACACATTTGCTGATATTTGGCTCAAAGTTCGACTTTCAATAAAATATATTTTGCTCTGAAATAAGTTTTTTTGCACTAAATATTGAATCCATCGATCAATAGCTGTGATTAAGAAAACGAAGTGAAGAAAAAAGAATTTCAATAACAAGTTAACGAATAAAATACTTCCATAAAAAGATTTGAGGCTTTCATTCATTCATTTATTCATTTATTGATTCTTAACTGCAAACAAATTGGGAGAAAAGCATTTGCAAAGACAGCCTTCAATGTGTTTAAAACATTGCCTAAAATGCATTTGGGTTTCGATCAATGTTTCTAATGATAACTCAATTGATGTGATCCAGTCTTCAGGCGATTAGCAAAATCTGTTAACTTTTTTTGGTTATAGTTTTCAAATAAACGGAACATTAATAATATTAATAATACATTAATAATAGTTATAATTTTCCAATAAATAACTAGCATTTAAGGCAACGAATGTAACAAAAGAACTAATAATGAATTGTCTGACAGAAAAAGATAAATATCATTGAAAATAATGAATTGATTGCAAAGACTTATATAAAAGATTCAAAACATTTATAACTCCGCAAACCTTATGTCAAATGACTTTTTGTTTGTCGAAATGCTTCACTGATTTTGAAGTTTTTTGTTTTGTTTAAAATTTAATAAAAATAAATAACCAAATGTTCGAAAATAAACGCTCAGAATATTTGTTTGCATTTAACTTTCAAAGAAATTCTTGGTTAATCGGAAACATTTGAAGAAAAAGAACGAAAGCTTTGATTCTTAAGAAAAGCTTTTGAAAGTTCAAAAAGTTTGTGCTCTAAGTCATTGCAAACCTTTTGAAGTCCGATGTTATGAATGGATGTGGAACTGGAAGATCGGGAAGATCTGGACGTTTCTTCGTCGCATCCATTGCTTTCGTTGTATGAGCCGAAGAGGACAGAACTGTTGACACTTATTGTGTCCGCACTCAACGAGTTTAAAGTTCGAGTCGAGACATGTTTTAGCATTTCTTCAACACATCAAGTCTTAGCACTGACTCAAAACATAAGGGAACTGACTTGAAGTCCGTCAACTCTATACTACACTCAATGCAGGACTGAATGCTTTGAAAATGACTTTAAAAGCAAAGCAAAACTTCAAACACTGCCTCCACTTCTGGAAAGTTTGACATAAGAACCAACGCTTCCCTCTTTTGACGCCAATTGTCAATGAATTCAGAGTAAAAGTTCTTATAAACAACTGGTTTACAGTCATCTGAAGCAATGGTTGAGTCAACTTGAGTGCCACATCACTTGATTACATCCCTCTGACAACTGTTTGCTCTTTAATTCACAAGAATTGTTTTTAGTTTAGACTTTGTATAGGCTTTCATTTCTCATATTATTTGATAAAATAAACTTGTTCAATCAACTTATCCTTTCAATTGTCAACAAATGGATGAATTAAAAGCTCGTATTCTTGAGTTGACCACACAATTGGAAAATGAAAGACAAATCAATAAATCATTAAATCAAAGCAATTATCGGCAAAAGATCGAAGAAATGAGTGCCGAAGTAATTGATTCCAATCCTTACAGGTGAGGTCATTTCATCCGATCACTGAATTACTTTAATTTATTCTTATTCTCTTTGGGAACCGTTTAGTCGTCTGATGGCATTGAAACGGATGGGAATTGTCGACAATTATGAGGTTTTCAATCGATTATTGTTTGGTTTAATTAACATTCATTTGAAACGATTTATTGACAATTAATGTCAAACCATATGTTTTGATCCAAACTTGAAGTCCACTCAATATTTGTCGGGCTTTTCACCAAAACCTGATTTTTGTTAGTTTTTGTCATTAAATCGATTCAATTGATGACAGAAAAAGGCTATCAAACTATGGTTTAATAGTAAATCTTGGTTATTAGCGAATCCGAGACTTCTCTGTGGCCATCGTTGGCATCGGAGGTGTGGGAAGTGTGACCGCAGAAATGCTGACCCGCTGTGGGATCGGAAAGCTTTTGCTCTTCGATTACGATAAGGTAGAGTTGGCTAATATGAACCGACTCTTTTTCCAACCCCATCAGTCAGGAATGTCTAAAGTGATGGCCGCCCACAACACCCTCTCCAATATCAACCCAGACGTCAAGTTTGAGACCTTTAACTACAACATCACAACAATGGATAACTTCAATGACTTTCTGGAGAGAATCAAAATTGGAGGACTCAATAATAAAAGGGTTGATTTAGTACTCAGTTGTGTCGACAATTTCGAGGCCCGAATAGCGATCAACACCGCCTGTAATGAACTCAACCAAACCTGGTTTGAATCAGGTGTCAGTGAAAACGCCGTTTCCGGTCACATACAGTTTGTTAGACCCGGAGAGACCTCATGTTTTGCGGTCAGTTTTCTGGAACTTAAATACTTTAATTGTTTTTAACCCCATTTTATGACCAAATAGTGTGCGCCTCCTTTAGTTGTGGCCTCTAAGATAGATGAGAAGACATTGAAGAAAGACGGTGTTTGTGCGGCCAGTTTGCCGACGACTATGGGTATTGTGGCCGGTTTTCTCGTCCAGAATACTCTAAAGTATCTGTTGAAGTTTGGAACCGTTACTCACTATTTGGGTTACAACGCTTTAGAGGACTTTTTTCCCACTTTCTCTATGAAACCGAACCCCAATTGTGACGACTCTTTCTGTGTTAAGCGACAGAAAGAGTTTAGTTCTTTGCCTAAACCCCAAACTAAAGTGGTTGTTGAGAAAGAGGTCGTCCACGAAGACAATGACTGGGGAATCAGTCTGGTCGATGAATCGGCGCCCATTGAAGAGAACCTCCAAATTAGTGCTGGTATTAAATTAGCCTACAGTCAGAACCAATCAAATGATGAAAACTTTAGTGAAGAGGGACCGGCAATCGAGCAGTCATTAGAAGAGCTGATGGCACAAATGAAACAGTTGTGAACTTCTCTTACATTCATTTTATTTGAATTTTTACATTTAATTGTCATAATTTGAGGAATAAATAGGTATTAATTGAATATATTTTTGGAATTAAATAAAACTAAAATCATTTGAATTTTAGTTGAATTGACATTAACTGCCGTATTGTCACTCATTGCTGTCGCCTAAAGCCGTAACAATTGATAAATACTTGTCTTAAGCCCAGAGTTCACTAAAATGTGCTAAAAATAAATGATTTATTGAGGAAATACTGAGAATTACATAAAAATCAATGAAAGTATTTCTAATAACTTATGCATAGATTAGCAGTTTTTTCAAATAATATACAGTTTATAAAATTCAAGTAATTTGTCGACAAATATCCGATTCAAACAATTTTAGATTAAAATGACAGCTTATTCGTGAAAATACGGCATTAATTAAGAAACAAAAATAAGATTATTTGCATTTTTATCAAAAGGGGAAATTATTAAAAGCGAAGCCGTGATGACCCGAATGATTGCCTCCTCCCTGTGAAAAAGAATAGTGAAAGGGGCCCTGACTTTGGCTATAACCCGGCGCCCCACCAGTGCTCCAAAAAGCTTGGAACAAATTGCTTGGATCGATGTCACCGAAGTCCATTCCGCCGCCTTCAATATCAGCGCCAGTGTCATAACGCTTCCTTTTATTGGGATCAGTCAGCACTGAATAGGCCTCTCCGACTAGAAGTAGAAACAGTTACTATTGGTCTGCGAGTAATCAATGGAAGACATACTCTCTTTGAACTTCTTCTCATGTTCCTTTTTCTCAGACTCTGATGCTGTTGTGTGTCTGTCCGGGTGGTGATCCAGTGCTCTCTTTTTATAGGCTCTTTTTATCTCGTCTTCAGTGGCCGTTTTGGAAACTCCCAGAAGTTTGTAGTAATCCTTTCGTTTAGATTTTTTGAGCTCTAATTTCGCGTTTTCTAAGAGTTGTTTGTGTTCTGAAAACGAATCACAATTTATTTAAATCGCATTCAAATCGATAACCAAATTATTCGACTAATAATTGATTGAAATATAAGTTGACTAACAGTTGACGAAAGTAAAGTTGACCTGCAACAGTCATTAACAGTGTTTATTATCTCTTTACAAACCTCTAGTTTTCTCTTTCTTGAGTATAGTCTCGTAGTCGCGAACGGCGTCTTCATATTGTTCCGAATCCATATATAGTTTGGCTCTTCTTAGGTATGCTTTGATATAATTGTCATCAAATCTAATAGCAGTGGAACAGTCTTCGATGGCTTCACTAACTTTATTGAGCTGTCATTCAATTGGAAAACATGTCATTAAATAAACCGATTGATTAAACCGTGATTTACCTTAAGATAAGCGATCGATCGATTGAAATAAAGTTTAGCGTTTGTCGAGATATTCAACGGATCGATTTGAAGAGCTTTGGTATAGATATTGACCGCTTCCTCCACTTTATTTTCTTTAAGCGCGTCGTTTCCTTTTTGTTTCTCAGCCAACAGTTGTTTAGCGGTTTTGTAAACTTTTTTAGCCTTTTCGTGATCTGGACTGAAAACCAACACTTGTTGGAAATGTTGGAAAGCCTTCTCTACATTGTCTGTGTAGTAGAGGGCTAGTCCTCTGATATAAATGGCGTCAGCATTGCGTGAATCGGTCCTCAAGAGATCGTTGACTATTTCCTGCGCATCGCTATTCTTTCCGAGAAATACCAAACACTCGGCTTTCAATAACTTCAAAGCCTGGCTTTCGGTCGCGATTTCGAGCGCTTTCCTAATATTAAAGAGTGCCGTCCGGTAGTCCTTTTTATCGCAATATCTTCGATAGTCTTTAATATGTTTTTCTAAAGTCTCTAAATTTTTCTTTTCCTGCGGTAAAGAACTGTTATTTGGATCCAAACTTTTCACGGCTTCGAGACTTCGAGCGGCAGATGTGGTGTCGCCAAACAAGATATGACATTTGGCTTCTCTCAGGTGACCTTTTATGAAAGATGTGTCCAATTTGGTAGCCTTTTGTACGTCTTCGAGGGCAGCCTTGTATTTGGCGACCATCATAAGACAGGCGCTCCGATTGCCGTAATAGGAGGCCATATTCGGACACAAATCTTTAAAAATGCAAATAATAAGCATAAGTGTAAGGTTTGAGCTCAACTCACAAATAGTTCAAAAGTTTGTCGAGAAGTGCCATAACCATTAAAGCAGTTATTTATAGGAAACAATTGAAAATTCGAAAGGAAATTAATGACTGACTAAAACCCTATTTATTTAGTTTTATGCACTGATTATTGGTCTCATTCAAGACTAATATCGGAACATCAGATAAAATTATTGCATCGAAACTACATTAACATTAAAAGCAATCATTTTATATATTTATTATTCAAATTGTTTTCTAAATCATTCATCAAATTACGGATTCGAATGATAAGCAAACACTTGAATAGAAGTTTGTCAGACATACCAATAGCCGCCGAATAATGTTTGAGAGCCTCATTATATTTCTTTTGTTTGTAGAGTTTATTCCCCTCCTCTTTCTTGGTTTCCGCTAATCTGTAATTCAAAGACAATTTTGTTAAATTATTGATAAGACAGTAAACGCTATTAATAACCACTAAATTATTGATTATTTGACCGATAATATTGTTGGCATTGAATACAATCAATGCTGTTTGAAATCAAAGACAATTTATCAAATGTTAGGTTAACAAAGAATGGAAAATAGCGAAAAGGGGTAACATATTCAATATGTTCAATATAGCACACTCTCATTAATTCAAAACATATATTAAGGAATTGAAAATTAGAATGAGCATTTAAAGCAATTAATATCACAGTCTATTCTCCGTATTGGAGAACTTGATGTGAGTCCTAATTTTTTATAAGAAAATCCGGGTAACTTGACATTAAACTAGATCTGTTAGTGTTAATGTCTTTTTTATTTCGAGAATAAACTATATTTCAAAAAATACACTCAATTTTGGGTTTTCCTTTTATAATGACATTTCAATCGATTTTTTTTTATTGAAGACAAAAAATATCAATTAAGCAGAAATTATTTATATTTGGAAAGCGTGGGCTGTAATGAGTTCGTCTGTTTGACTTAATAAGCTTAAATTTTAATCGAGGGAATGTAATTTCATTCTGTCAACTAATGTTTGGCGTCATTTGTCAATAGCTTAAAAAATACAACGAATGAACAAATCGATTGAAACCCGAAATCAAACTCTTAATAAGAATAATACCTAAACTTTTTAGAATCTTCTCGAATGGGATGTCGCGGAGGGTTTATATGAATTTCTTTCATTCTAACGAAAGGTGCTTCGAGAACACTCCGGTGCTGTTGACCACTCTCTTTGCTTTCATTACTATTGATGTAATGTAAGCGTTGGCTAATGTGTTTGGCTTCTGGTCGGCCCCGATTAGCAGGCCTTTTGTCGGCGTCGGCACTGGGGTTGCGCTCATTATTGACAATTTGCGAATTGCCTTCTATTGTCTCATAGTTGGAAAGTAAGAACTCTTCAAAGTCCGCAGAATTTCGTTGTTGTGAACAACGAGTATTCGGAAATTTCATTGCAATTGAGTACACGATTTAAAACTAAAATTAAAACTTGGAAATGAATTCAAGGATAGGACCTTCAAAACTATTAATTTTAACCAAATTTATAAACAAATGACATAAAAGCAGTTGAAAGCGTCGGCGATCTCTTAAAAAGAAGTCAAACGAACAAAATTAAAAATAGTTCCAAAAATTGAAAACTATTTGTTGACAACTGTTGAGAGCACTGAGCGCTCGGAATATTCACAAATCATTAAAAGCCGGAACTATTAGCTGAAGTGAGAATCGCTGACTCAATACTGTTTATCTGTTGTCGGAAGGGCTCGGATGCCAACAGTTATGACAATCAATTTGTTTATTCAGTCATTCACTGCACAAAAGTTCATACAAACAAAACAAATTGCGGCAAAATATCATTAAAAGTATACTCGGAATGACTTTAACTGAAAAAGAGTTGAATTGTGTTCAGACCCAAAATTAAAAGTGAAATGAAATTCACTTTTGATAAGAAGTTCGGTCTAAAAGATACAAGAAATACGAGTTGAAAGCATCTGAAGCCAACACAGAAGTGGTGTTCAAGGATAACGACACCGAAAGCGTCGACCCAACAGATCCCCAGTCAGACCAACCACACACTTTTGAAATAAAAAATAAGTTGAAAGTTGTGCCACAACTCAGTTGTTGTGAAGCGATTGGCCATCAATTCTGAAGTATGACTGAAAACCAGGGATTATAAGCAAACACGCAATCAATAAGAATATGCTTTGAATTACGAAATAAACTGTTCTAACAATGAAACCAACAAAACAGACCATACATTTGCCACTCTATTAATGCCTACACATTGTCTGCATCCCAACCGAAACTCCTATTTGTTAGACGTTTTATAAATTAAATAATTTATTGAAATTTAATATAAAATTCTAAAAAAGCTTTTGAACCGAAAAAAGTTCAAAAACTCTGTTTCTATAATTCTGTGATTCATTTGATAAGTAAATCTAAATATGAAACCAATGGTATTCAGAGTATTTTAAGACGAGGCTTAATATTACTTTCCATAAAAATAATTCCAACCAAATCAACAGTTGACAGCATTTTGGCTTAAAATACTCTAAAACGAGCATGGCAAACATCAACTTATTTTTTCATTTAGCCATTTAAGACAAAAGAAATGTGCGCTAATTATGGGAAATGTTGAGCGACAACTGGTCCGTTAGTTTCGGCTTCAATTGATTTTCATATTTGATTACCGAAAATAATGTTCAGATTTGGGTCAGAGATTAGAATAAATTAATTTGAATTCAATTCTCACACAAAACTCAGATACTTTGCATAATACCAAGGATTTTAGCAAAAAAGCTATAAATTGTTTTCTTAATAATCGACTAAATATCGATTAGAAATCAATCATTTGAAGAAAAATTATGACAGATATCTGAAACCATTGCCAATAATTACAATTGAAAGTCAATTCTGAAAACTAATTTGCTGTAAATCTGATCAATAATTTTGGCTGAAAACCAGTTCAAAGTCAACTCAAGTCTACAGACATTTTACGATTTTAGTCGTATTTCTCGGCACAAAATCAAATTTATGGGCAAAACGTCTCTCAAGTATTTTACAAATTTGAATGAATTTAATTAGTTATACATTTTAGGGCTGACAGGAGTTACCGAATAGAAAGGGTGCGAAAGATTAAGACATTTTTGGAGGTATTGTTTCAAAATATAAACAAACCCTAAGTTTTAACTGAATTTCTAAACTATTAACTGAAGAAAAAAAGAAGTTTTCGGGAGTTTTCAAGAAATTCGCTAAACTTTCGATTATAATGAATGAAAATTAACACTAATTATAAGCTCCGACTAAAAGCAAAAAAATCAAACAACTGTTGGATGAGTCGAAGATCTGTATTACAAGACTTGACGCCTACAGATAAACAACTTTTAGGAAAATAAAAACAATAGGAAAAGAGTTCAATAGCTTTTGATTTGGAGTACAAACACTCAAAGCAATCATCGTTTCGCCGAAACTGTGAAAATTTGGGTAAAAATGAGTACTTATTATCACTAATTAATGCAAAGAATGCTTTCATAGCTATCTTTGCATACAATCAAACGTCTAATTGAATCAAAAATGTAATCCTATCACGAATTCATGTTTACCACAGGTTTGGACGCATAACATCCCAAAAGTGATGCAATGATCCCAAAAATGAGTCATCGGTTCATAACAGAATCGATTGGGACGACAACCCATCAAAAGAGTCAACGAACCAAACGATAGACTAATTCACAGAATTATTCCAAACGAATACTAAACGTATGAATCAAATCATTCAACTCTTCATGAATTTGTGCGAAGATTTGCCATCACTTGGAAAACCATAAAACGAATTGCAAGATAATAGTACTTCAATAAAAGCAAACGATGGCCACAATATTGACATCGAATTTCTTAATTAATTAATGGTTAGCGGTTTGGACGTAAATTAAGAGATAATTACTTTAAACGGATGTAAAAAAGTTCAAATGATGTCCAAGACTTCATTACTAATCAATTATTGATCTGTTATTAGTTAAGAACTGACAAATCAATTAAGGTTTGCAACCAATTGTTGAACAGAAATAAATGTTGCAATAAATTAGAAATCAATGCCAACTCTTATCACAAAAACAATTAACCCTTAAATCAAGTTTTGTTTGACTCAAATGTTGTCCAAATTGACAGCGAAATAGCGTTTATTTGTGTCATTCGTTCAATGGTTTTGAGACATCTTTTAAGGAAATAATGAATTTGATAATCACTATAAACACAAACCATTATCTCATTTATTACTCATTTTGTATTTCAATAATATTTCGTCAAATTTGTGACAAAAGGGACTGAAAGCAATCAAAAATGTCATTAAAAGCCAATAAATTAGATTTTAATCGAGAATTAAATGTAAACTCAAAAAATGTCATTGAATTGAGCAGGTTAATTGAATAAATTGCCTAATGAGTGGTCTATTGGTTGACATCACTTGAGTTAATCATTAATTTAAGTCATGAAAACGTGATTCAAGGCATCGATTGGTTGAGGAAAACATTGAAACGCATTGAATGTTAAGAGTTTAAGACCTCAATAATGACCTCATATTTAATACTCGAATCAATTGTATTACAATTAATGAACAATCAATCACTTACTCGGCCGGACTTTTCTTGAATATCTCTTCAATCACTTCGACTTCAGGGTCAGAATCCATATCGATATCGTTGGCCATAATATCGACCATTTGTTAAGCGACCAAATGAACGGTTAAAAAACAAGAGAAAACCAGAGACAGAGAGTAGTCGTAAAGCGATTTACGCTTTGACTCAATACTGTTGTGAAATACTATTACTACGAATAACGTCATTCAAACTGAACGCTAAGTCAACACCATTTCTCTACTCATAACCAACGCTATTGCGCTCTTAAAGAGGACCAAAATTAATGACCAATTGAACACCAGTTGCTGTCCCGCCATTCAACACACATCTCACTCCAACCGCGCCTTTTGAATCTTTCAAACCAAATTACCCTGTATACAGACAATTGATCCGGTTGCTCACAAGTCATCAGTGATAATTTATTACAACTACATGTCTTAAATATTGGCTTCAATTATTTAAACAATTAATTAAATCAAAGTAAAGTAATTTATTGAAAATCATTTTGCATATGTATAACAAGAATTCATTAAATTTTCGATTTAATTTCAGTGAAGAACTTGTATTACTTGCAGTGTCAATGTAACCCAGGTGTTTTATATTTAAGACATATACTGAAATATGGCATAAATGACCAAAATATGTACCAGAAATTAGAAACCATAATTAAGTAAGGCAAGTATGTTACGACTTACCCATTACTCGGACAATTCAATTATGAAACTGAAGGCTAATTTAGGATCATTTGATTTAGTATTTCGATAACTTTATTAATATATTGATTGGGATTAACGGCTCATAAGTAATACAATCGAATAGAAATACAATTCACACGAATAGATATCAGAAATAATAAAAAAAATTTGATAATTTAACCGAAAAGCGAATATTATTTGTAATAAATCGGAAAATACAATCAAATATGTCTGAAATAGTCATCGATTTCTATCGTTGGGACTAATAATAGGATCAAATTTATATCTAATCTATTGTTTAGAATTGAGTTCGAATTGTTTAAAATAATCGGAAAATCGATCGAATAAATGAAAAAGTCGTCAAAAATGTCAATTATATCGAATTCGAGTCCAAATAATAACAGAATCAAAAATTGGACAAAAGTTTAGATAATTTTAGTAAATATTTGGAAAAGAAATGCAAAATCAATCGAATTCATCGATGAAACCATTTTTGTTTCGGGGCTGATGTGAGACAACGGGTTCTTCTGAGGCTCTGTCGGCAACATTTGTCTGATCGGCGCGTCTTTTTAACGGACTTAGCAGCTCCTCAATGGTGTCGTTCACATCAAAGTCATTCTTCTCGAGTAACTCCTGATTAAGCTTTTGATTCCAAAAACCCATTTCGTAGAGTTGTTTCAAAGCGAGGGGCAAACGAGAAGACTCCCGCTTCTGGGGACTTGTCTCTCCAACATATGGAGCTGTTGGGAGTGTTGGATAATATCTGTTGGGAGTCTGTGGGGGCGGCATCTCTGGCCTATACTGATTTGATCTGTTGTCCCAATACATGTCCGGCAGAGGCAGAGCTGCGGGAGGCGGAGACGTAACCCACGCAAAGTTATTGTTGCCCTGAAATACCATCTTTTAGTAAATTTAATTATTTTAGTCACCAATTAATGAGTTTTACCTCATTTCGGGAAAAGAGCGCTCGACTCACGTTGTTATACACGTGTGCGGCCGCAGACAAAGCTCCGGTAACTATGCTTTCCGGCAAAACGTGTATAACGTTTTCGGTTTCATTTGAATTGATTCGAAAGGGATTCGTCGATGCGTTCAAATTTTTGGGTCTCACCTGTGGTTCGGCCTCAAAGGTCTCCGAATCATTGGTTGACTCATTTGGTGTCGATTGAGACGATACCCCATCGCTTTGTTGTCTGTCTTTTGTCAAATCAAGAGGGATCTCATCGGTTGGTTCATTGCCAGAGAGTGGGTTGGTTTCAGTCAACTCCATATTGCTGTCATCCGATTCCACCAATTCTTCTTTTTTGGCATTGTTTTGGTCAATAACCTCAAAGCAATTGTCGCTCTCTTTGTTCTCAACAGTTAGTGGTTCAGTGGTCGAGTCCTCAAATCCTTTGTTGTCGAGTCCAGCAAACGGCACATTCAAATCGAAACAACTCGGGAACGGAACCAAAACAAATTCATCTGAACTTTCATTACCACTGCTAAGACTAAGGACATCCAAAGACTCGCTGTCAGATTCGTTGTCTTTTTCCTCAACCATTTTGTCTTCATTTTTGTTAATAGAATCGTTTTGTTCAGTAGATTCGATTTGAGTGAAAGTATTAGAGACAGAGTTCGGTTCCGGCGATTTAGGAGGAGATATATCGAATGGAGTGTTGGCCGGAGTGGTTGTGTGCGACTTCACGTTCGACTTCAGTGGAATCGATTCATTTTCATCCAAATTGAAGCGAATTTCCTTAACTTGACTCAAAGCTTCGGTCAGTTTCTTGGCTGATGTCTTCTGAATCTTGTCTTTGCTCTGATTGAGAGCTGAATGTTTGACAGAAGCCATGGCTTTGAGTCTATCGCTTAGATTGCGCTGAGACTCGAGGATTGATTGATGAATGTGTGCCATCGCTTCGAGATTGCAATTTGTGCCGTTAATAGCATAAGTGTTTCCTGTAATGCTCGGAGGAACAAAGTATTGGGAACGGGTCTGACGGACAGAACCTGTTAGCGGAAGTGTTGTGTTTCGAGAATCCTTCGATAAAATCGGTGCCATTGGAGTCGGTGTTGGAGTAATAGTTGTGGCCGAAGGGTCGACAATTATTTTGACCACCAGTCGCTGACCAAATGGTTGTCCCCTTTCAGTAAAACATTAGTTATAAATAACTGAAAACAAAGCTATGGAGAGGACATACCTGTGATGGAGTCGCCAATAACTCTGATAACGTGTAACTGTTGAAGGAGTGGGAGAAGTGAATCGAATGGTGACTTTTCCTTCTTCGCCAGGTCTCAAAGTAGGCGCCTGGACTTCAGTGACTCTTCCAAAAGGTTCCAATTCCGAGTGACCCCAAACGAAACGAAGAGTAGTCCTTCCGGTCCAGACTTTAGTGCCGGTGTTTCTGACTTTCCATGTTTTACGAAATTTAGTATTCGGAGGCATTCGAGTGCCTTCGGGTATAGTCTCGTCACCGACTATGAGTCCACTCAAATACAAAGTTTTATTCGAATTCATCGCCGGATTCAACAAATATGGCGCAGAGGGTTGAGGACGGGGCCGATCGTAACTCGACGGCGAAGACCGCTCTTCATTTGTTTGTAGTATAGTGTTATACATTTGACTCTTGAGTTTCAATTTTTCCAATTTCTTTGTAATTTTGTTTGCCTTCCGCTCAGAAATATATTTCCTTTGAGGCAATTGAGGGCTGACATTATGATCGGGTTCTTCCTCCCCGCAATTGGCTTTTTTGGCGCTCGTCTTATCTGTGGTCGCATTCGTTATATTTTCAGTGGTTTTAGTCATCGAAGTCGATGGCATCGGATTTGTTTGCGAGACATTACCATTAGTAATGGTTCCATTGTTTAGATCGACATCTAAGGTGAGGAACACATCGCGTGACTTGGGATCCACTGTAGCGCCCGATAGGAAGGGTTTTAAGAAATCAAGATTTGGAGCGTAAGTCTGTTTAGGAATGCCTCGAATGTAGCGCTCAATTGTATTAAAATTATGGGTTGAGTCGTGAACTGACGGCTTTTGTTTACATTTTTCGCACAAATCGAAATCAAAACAATTAATACATTTATAGCGAATGCCTTCGATCTGAAGATCGCAATTGTCGCAAATGATTCCTCTGTGGACTACTTTAGGCATCGGAGCTGTCACCGACTGTGCTCTGGAATCAGCACTCAACTCATTGGTTACCTCCTGGCTTTGAACAGAGGGAGGATCAGCAATAGTGTTTTCATTAGTCAAATCGGTGAGACATTCGTTGAGTTTGGAAATCAAACGTTTGGTGACATCGATTGTTATCTCTTTCTTAATCTTATCGATTTGGGATTCACTCATAACAACTAAATTGTCGGCCAATTGAGTGGAAGAGTCGGCTTTCGAAGTCTCTTTATGTTTGTTCCGAGTGCTGTCTAATAGAACGAATTCATTTCTTTCGTCAGTCGGATCATTGTCTGAACCACTTGAAGATTGTTGGGAATCCAAAGTTTTGTTCGCAACACTGACTTTGGAAATACAAGTAGTGCTTTGACTGATGTTTTCTTGACTCGAGTTGTTGTCCACATTTTTAATCATTACGTCTAAAGGCTGTCCACAAAGTTCTGCAACCTATCATACAAACAGATTTCAATTATAGGTTATTTTTGTGTAAACCAATACTTCCCAAAAATTCAGCGCTGATATTAAAAATAGACATTTTGTGCTTCAATTTAAATCACAATAAAAAGGTTTCAAAACAACAAAGCATTCGATGAAAATGAATACATTGTTTACATTGAATCGAATCAAATATCAATAAAAATCTAACAAAAGCGGAGGAATGGCTATTCGTTGCCCTATAATATCACTTTTACTCCTAGTGTTCAATGTTTACTCATTAGGCTATCGATTTTCAAGAATCAATTAAATATTTATATAAAATTTTCTGTTAATTTGAATTCGATTTTATATGAAATAAAACAATCGTTGCATTAATTTCTTCAATTTTAATCAATGACTGCATTGAGAGGTAAATAAATAGCTGACAGAAGAAAATATTAAACAACTTTTATATATTTTTCCGCAATTCTTATCGATTTAAACAAATTTTATCGACAGACTGATCCAAATCAGACCTTTTCTAACACATTACAAGATTTTAATCACTTTTAATACTAAATAGAATTATTGAAAAAAGTGTCTTTGATGTGAAAGACAAAGTGGATTAGAACTCAATAAGTAACTACACTTTCACTATAACACAAACTGAAAGGTTTTTCCGATTTTTTCAATTAATAATCTGTAAAAATCGGAATTATATCAAAATTTTGATTCGTTATTCAACTGCGCGCTCAACAAAAGCATACCTTTCGAGGAAATGTTTATAAAAAATGGGATAATTGTGTCAAAAGATAATTAAAACAAACGCTTCGATAAAAAATTCAAAATATTTAAAACAAAACAATGTTTACATTTAACAGAGAATGTCATCAAAGACTTTCAAATCGATTACTCAATAAATGGTCTGATTATTAGATTAAAATAAGTTAAGATAAGAGACGTCTGATCGCACTCTAACCACAACTCAAGAGTATTGGGTGGAGACAGGAGTGGGTCCCTTACCTTAAGAGCAGTGTAGTACTCGTCCTGATTAGTTAACTCCAGTTCATAACCGGCAGACTCTATGCGTCCGACGAACTGCAAAGTTGAAGACATTTTCGACTTGTCTTTGAAGCTCAAATCCAGAACCTATTAGGACAAAGACATGTCACCCATGCAATTGATGACCAGAACTCTAATGACTGACCTGTTGTTTGACTTCATTCCAGTTGGACTGATAGCCATTGCGGTAGTGGTCTGTTACTGGAATCACTGACAACGAGACAGAAGAGTCAACTGACGAATAGTTGACTTTATAGATGACCCGAATGTCTTCGGCCGTCTTATTGTCGTTAAGTGCCATCCGCGCGAACTGATGGTCTTTGCTTTGGTCCACCTCTTCGTCGATGCAATCGGCAGATATTCTCATAATTATTCAATTAAACCATTAATTAAAGCAATTATTAAGTAATTAAACAAATGATTTTCAGAGCTATTAGTCAATGATTTCAATACGTTTTGATACGCAATACGACAATAAAATTGTTTTCCTATTAAATGGCAGAACAGTTCACAACAGAAAAGACGACAACTAATAGTTAAAGACAAACACTATTGTGAGTCCCCTTCAGTTCTAAACCAATAGTCAGCTCAAAAGCATTCCACAATTTTTATTCACGTAATCTATGAATGAATGGCATTGAGTCAGGTTTAAGTCGATTCAATGTTTTGTAAACAAATCGATTGTTTGTCTGAAACAAAAACTTAGTCACTCTTTGGCGACAACTCTAAACATTTTACTCTTTTCCTCATTTTTATTGGCTTTTCTCAATCTTAACAACAATCACATCTATTAAATCAATGGAAGGCTAGAATCACAAATAATGACATTTACATTTTAGCAAGATAGTTTGTTAAATGGCCAATTTAAAAATGACTACTCATTTGTTACAATCATTTAATGCAATTACTCAATGACTTTAATTTAGTCTTTAAAGACAGTTACCATTCAATTCATTAAACACTTACCGATTAATTGTGATTTGAAAGGTTGTTATTATAGCTAATAGTCACTTGAAATTAACAAAGAATTCAGTGGACAGTAGCGGATAGTCAGCAAAAACACTGCAACATATGAATGGAGAGTCTGTGCATATACTGAAAGTGAGTGCACAGGTGTTGGGCTCCTATACTGAAACAGCCCTCGAGTCTGATCTGTTTGACTCATTCTTGAATGTCATTGTATTGAACCTTCCCTTCTATTGGCTGAGGATTATATCAAATGATTAATTAAAACGGAGATAATATACAAAATAATTACTTTTATACCATTAGTATAAATATCCTTGTTCGATATTTCAACTGATTATATAACTTTTCAAACTTGAAATACTATTAAATGAGACGAACAAATGTTGTGTACAATAAATCTTTTGGAAAAGTTTGTTTCTGAAATTCTAATTGACATAGTTGAGACATTTTGCTCACCCTCTAGTAAATAACATATAGAGAATTTTTATGCATTTCACTTATTTATGCAAGTTCACTCGAATCAAATGACTGTAAATCAGAGGTCGCCAAGTTGGAAGACCCTTGAGGGGCCAAATTGACCTTTGTCTAGGAGGTATTTTACGGAAACTAAAATCGACCGGTAACCGCCATTTTTTTAAATAAGCTGCAATTTTAAGCGTAAATTAACAAATTGGGCTATTTTAAAGGCTAAATTCCTTAAAATAATGAAAAAATTTGCCGACTTTCCGGCTATCGTTTACAAAATGCCTGAATTTTAGCCGGGAATTACAAAATTCCCAAATTTTTACCAAAATTTCATAAATTTTTCAAAAAATTGCCGGCTCCCTTCGCTCGCCGGTTTGGGGGCCCAAATCTCAAAATATTCCGTCTAGGGGGAGGCAAGTGTTAGCCCCCTCCCTCTTGGCGACCTCTGCTGTAAATGTAGTTTAATTTTATCAATAGAAAATGCTGGAAAAAACCATTTCATTATAAAATGACCTCATCTTATTCTATTGAGGGTGTGTTTCGACCAATCATTATTAAAAATATTGGAACCGTCTGAAATCAGTACTTTATTGACAAATCAGCACAATTTTGTCAACACATATTTAAACACCAGGTTAAACACCGAGCGCTTATTGCGCTCAGAGCTGCTTTTTATCCAAATTTGGTTAACTTTTCCCAATTTTTTCCCCGAAAATTTTCGGTAAAAATCATTTTAAGTTATTTTGATTTTTATGAAGTTCAGCTTTTCCTAAAGGTTATTCTGGGTGATAAAAATATTTATGAAATACAGGCCTTTTTTTCGGCCAATTCTAATAAACGGTCACTTCATAAAGACATCATTTTGTAGACATTCAATAATAACTGTAATAATTGTTTTTAATTAAATTATTTTAATATATAAATAGAAAGAGTTATGAATTATTTTGTGAATAAATTAGTTGAAAAAGAAATGCAATGAAAACGAAATGATATTTCTATACAATGAAAGAATAGATTAAATACAAAAGAATTGAGTCCTAAACTAATAGCCTCTTAAGCCGTTGTAAGCCTTAGTTTTTGAGTCTTCTTTCAGAATGTCTTTAATCTGTTGTTTGTGTTCTTCATTCAACACTCCTTTAGGAAAGTCGACGTCGAAAGTGATGTAAAGGGTTCCGCGAAGATTGTTGTTCTCATAGTTAGGCATTCCTTCTCCCGGTTTCCTCATGCGAGCGCCCGGCCATGTGATCTTGTCTCTAGAGATCACCACTTTATGACCGTCCAAGTGAGGGACTGACATTTGAAAGCCGACCAACGCGTCGGTCAGAGATATTGTGACATTAGCATAGAGGTCATCGCCTCTCCTCTCAAATATGGGATGGGGTTGTGAACGGATCCGAACTTTCAGATCTCCCGGTTCGCCATCGATGTGAGCCTCGCCCTCAGCGATGAACTTCTGTGTCTGTCCGTCAGACATTCCCGGCTCGATCTCCACTTCCAACAGTTTTTCCTCATTGACTAATTCCATGTTTGGACACTCATCACAGACTGATTGCTGCATCATTTGGAACCGCCCGGGACCCAACTGCCGGGTCACCATCTCCTGACGACAGTTACATTTCCGAGTGCCCCGGGCCGATCTGTAAACAGCCTTATTCCGCACAACTTCAACGAAATTTCCTGAATAAAGCTCTTCAAGAGTAACCCATAAGTCCATAACAACATCCCCTCCTTTTAGGGCTTCCCTTTCTTCCCGACCTCTTCCGAAACCGTCTCCAAAGAATCCAAAATCACCAAAAAAACTGAAAATTTATTGAATTTTAATCGAGAATTAATGGATAGGGGATATGGGAATACCTAGAAAAAGGGTCGGCGCCGCCAAATGAATCACTTTTGAGTCCGTCTTCTCCGTGTCTGTCATATGTCTTACGCTTTTCGGGATCTGATAAGACCTTTAAGTAAACAAAACATTGATTTGTGAACCGCACGAAGACATAAAGAAGAGCCATACCTCATACGCTGCACCCAAGTCCTGGAACTTTTTGGTTGAGTCAGGATCGTTTTTGGTTTTGTCCGGATGCAGTTCTTTGGCCAGTTTTCGGTAGGCCTTCTTTATCTGATTCAGATTAGCCGACTTCGACACTCCTAATATGGCATAAAAATCTCGTCTGCAATCAATTAAACCATTCATTAAGTAATTGATGGACACAATTGAGATATTTGTAATTATTAGGAATCAAACTGAAGATATCTTACCCGCAGATGATATTAACGATCAATAATAATAAAAAGTATAAACAAATAGCAAACAGTTTTATGTAAAATTGATTCATATTTAAGATATTTCCCGAATCTTTGGTCTCAAATGGTTAATACAATTAAAGATGAAATGAAGAAGAAATCAAAAGTGAATCAAATAAAGTGAAGGCAAACGCCGACTGATATCAGTAATGGAGTGAATCGTGGAATACAACCATTGGTGACAATTGGCAAGAGTTGAGCCCTCACTCCCATTACAGCCAATCCCTAACCACAGACACCTTTACGTCATCTTAGGTTCTGCTTTCATGTGATTCAAACTTTCAATTTCACAATCAATTCAATTAATTGTAAGAAATCAGAACATTATTACAATTATTTATTCTTAATTAAAACAATTAAAATTGGGTTTATTGCCTTGCTTGATCTTTTGAATATTTTATCAATCTTTTTGATTTTAATTTATATTTAAGAGAAGAGCAAAGTATAAAATATTATGAACTATCCATAAAATATTTAAAGTCACTGTATAGCCATCTACATCGACAGTTTATTAGGAATTACTCACCTTAAACATTAAAACTTGAATTAATTAGCTAATAAGCTTATTAACACTCTTATTTGTTTCAAACCACAAGGTTAACTTTAAATTATTGTATGAATATCTGAGTAACATGTAGTCCTCGGTAGTATAGTGGTTAGTATCCCCGCCTGTCACGCGGGAGACCGGGGTTCGATTCCCCGCCGGGGAGCATTTTTTTTTTGGTTTTATTTATTTTTAATTTTAATGAACTTGTTAATAGTTAATTGAAAATTAAATTTAATCTGATTTTATAAATAAATATTAGCAAAAAGAAGAACAAATTTGACGAATCGATAGATTCAATAGTGAGTAGCATTGAGATGGAGTGAGTTATACCAGAGAAGCAGTGCTTGGAGTGTATGTACGCACACATATCGATATTCCTCTGATTCTGGTTCTGGCAGAGAGTAGAGTGGATCCGCATACCAGTGATCGCAGTACTGGAAGCGCTCGACTCGAGTCAGTTGTCGTAATCAGTGATAAATACAATTATTTTCGATTTAATTTTCTAATCACTCATTCGGTCGAATAGTTTTTGTTTAGACCTGTGACCAGACATTGACCTCAAAGCGGAACAATCGACTGAATGTAATGTTCTAACAGTTCTGTCAGTGATGTCAACCTGTTATCACCTAATGTGCTGTCAATGTGTGTGCATTACGTCCTTAAATAAATATTTAGTTCATTCATCAATACATCGACTCATCGACTTCTCTGATTATTAGAAACTCTGAGAGAATTAAATTCTGTGATTCTGTGCTCATAATATTCTCTTCATTCTTATAATAAGAGGCAAAAGAAATTATAGAATCAATATTTGAAAGATATTTCTCTTCTACTGATAGAGAATATATAAAATTTTAAGTTCGCAAAGATTTTCTTCCTTTCAATTGATGTGAAAGAGAGAAGAATCCGAAGAAAAGCTAAAAATCTTTTATTGTGTGAGAAATGCAGAGAAAAGGAAAATTTGTTTGTTTTGTCTGAGGTTTAGCCTATCGTTTGTTATCCAATGTTTAGTCAATATTAATAATAAATTGTTTTATTGAATCGATTCAGTATTTATGTTACTCTTCAGCAGCAGTTTTAATAATTTTGACATCAATGAGCACAGAGTGTCTCTTCTCTTATATAAGCCATAAATTTATGCCCTATTTTCACAGTCCAGTGCATCATATGATAGACTCTTGCTTTTACTGACTCTTCAAATCTTTATTCACTGATATTAGAGCCGAATGTATAACAATATTATGCATTCGTATGGCTGTTGAATAACAAACCGCCGGTAATAAAGTCAGAGAGAGAGAGAAAGAGAGAAAGAGAGAGTTCCCCTCATCGAACAGTACTGAGCACATCATATATTAGCCAAAGTGCAGTAACGGTGCCGTTCGGAAGCACTCGTTAACCTGGTCTGACCTCATCACTCAAAGGAATAGCACAACATCAATCAAATTACAATAAAGTGTTGTATTATTGCCGACAAAAGTCATGTCTACCATCGATAGGAAACGCAATTCTTTGCGAAAGAGACAGGGAATGGCCAAAGAGAAGGCTAAAGGAAAGTGTTGGTGTTGTCGACGATTTCTGGCATTTCTCTTTTCCCACATCGGACTGGGATTCTTAGTCTTCTCCTACAGTCTCATCGGAGCCTTCATTTTTCGTTACTTCGAAGGTAAACATTAAGACATTATAAGACATTAAACACTATTTACTATAACTTCTAATATAATATAGTATTTACTTGTTTTGATCTTCCGCTCCACTCATCCTCTGCCCTTCTGATGTACTAATCATTTATTTTTTCTATTTCAAAGAGCCTTATGAAAGAGGAAAAGCATCAGAAGTACTGACAATACGCAACACCACTGTTCACAACCTTTGGACCGAAACATTGAAACTAAATGTATTATACAAAGAGAACTGGACTTCAATGGCTTCCAAAGAAATTGAAAAATTCCAACAAAACTTGATTCAAGCGGTCAGAGAAGGCTATGATGGCAAAGACACAGCCAGTCCAAACCAGCAATGGTCGTTATCTGGCTCTTGGATGTATAGCCTCACAGTCATCAGTACTATCGGTGAGTCTATCACTCACTTGATATAATATATTCGTTTGTCTATCCGTTGTCTGAGTTTCAAACCAATGCTCTTATGCTTCAATTGTCATTTATTTCCTTATTTAACTGAAAGAAAGGTATATTAAAGTGGTTTAATAAATGAGCCATAATTTCAATTGAGTTCTTTAGTTTAAACAATACTGAATTGAGTCAGAGTATAGCCGGCGTTGATTTGGATTTTGTTTTTCTCTGGTTTGGTACCGAAAAATCACTAAATTCTATACATTATTCAAATTGGGGTTTGAGTTAAAGTGAGTGAAAGGCATTTGAGTGCATTTGGCACTTTCTGGTAGGGCTTCGATGTGGTCGTGGATATGGGTGTGAAGGCATCAAATCAGATACGATTCGATACAATCACAGAGAATACGGTTTCTGACTCTTTCTCTAATGTTAGCCAAATATTTGGCGAATAACTTATTGGACGTCAAAATGTGATAATATGATTGTGATCTCATGGAAACACCCAAAACACAGAACTTATTTTATAGAATTTAATCCAATTCTAGTCTTTACTTCCCAAACAAAATATTTTCCAGAAGGATATATTTATATATGTTGTGCTGTAAATCCTTTTCTCATTTATTTGCAAATTTGGTTATCATTTTTCATTATGTAATGCAAAAGAGGCCAAAAATATAGAATAAATTAACATAAACTTAATTGATTTTAAATTGAAATTTATTTGCCTTCAATTTGTATATAACTACCATTAGATAACTATGAGTCACATAGTCTATGACATTCTTATATTAGACTAACTCTCTCTTATTAGCCTCTAATCACTAATTACTACTGTAATCAAAGTATGAAATTTTTTTAGTCAATTAACTTTTCTCATAGACTTTTTCGGAGAAAATTAGTAAAATTCGTTTAAAAAATCCATAATTTTTCCACAATTACTGCGGTTTACAAATTCAAAAAACTTAGGGAACGTTTGGACAACAGGTGTTTGGGGTTTTCATTTAAGATGAGTCTCTCTCCCTCTCTCCCTCTCCCACACACACACACCACTCGTCTGTCAGAATTTAAGACTATTTGTGGGATTCTGGTAATAGATTTGGAAGGAAAGACAAATTACATAAAATCATAGACTGAGATGTTTTTGAGGAATAGAAAAAAATATTTGGTGTAAAAAATTGAGTGCAAAACCATAATATTCAGGGCTTTAAGATTTTTAAGATCAGAATGTAGTACAAGAGTTATAAAATTTATTTCAAATGTGAAACTGAATTTAGTGAAGTGTGAATTATATATAATATATTGTAGGATACCTTACATTTCCTATTATATAATGGGTTGAGCGCTAAATGCGAGCCAATGTTCAGCTAAATATAAAATCTTATTCATCGGAGCGTATTCTTCAAAAGGACTTCAATTTGTTGAGCGATCGCTACAATTTTGGCTCAACTTTCACTCCAACTCACTCTGAAGTCGATCAGCACAGACTGTGCTGTTTATGTGCAAAACTGGCTCATCTCACGACTAAGTCCAACATCACAATACTTATAGTGGCCATGTATTGGATGACCATTCATGCAGTCATCCCTTATATTTGCGATACGTCTCTGACATTCGTTTATTTGACTGAATGTGAAGAGAGTGAGGCTTAAACAGAATCACTCACAGAGGAGAGGGAGGGAGGAGATGGAGAGAGAAAGGGAGAGGGAGAGGGAGAGAGAGAGAGGGAGAGGGAGAGGGAGATGGAGAGGGAGAGGGAGCAAAAGTAAAGACATATCTGATGCACAGATAACATGGCTTCGAAGTAATCTTCATTGGATAGCATGAAATTCTCATTTATTTCATCATTTGGTTGTCTATGAACTCCTGGTGCGCCTCAACTCAACCGATATCGCAATAAAGAATATATTTTGATAAATGTCATGTCTCCTACATAATACATACTTCGCGTGTATTCAAAAATAAAATTAATGCACAGAATGTCTGCACGTGTTTGCGGTTTGGCTCAAAATTTGCTAAATCTCTACAAACATTCAGAATTGAATATTCTTTAAATTTTTATTTTTCATCTGAAGCTTGAATTTCAGGTTTAAGCTTAGAATTGCGTGAAAAAGATATAACTAATCCAATACCAAATATGTTGATACAAAATATCGAGTGAATTGACTGAACGGTCCATTTGGTTGTCTTTCAATGAACTGAACACTTCTCCCATCACTTATGCTTCAAACAAACGAATGGTTTTCAGATTTCGAGATAAGGCACTCCACGTTAATAATGCAAATCAAGAATTATTGAGCTTTCCGTGGGGAGAGAGAGAGAGAGGGAGAGAGAGAGAGAGAGAGAGAGAGAGAGAGAGAGAG
>JAQIWP010000212.1:0-32896 GCA_034695525.1 Euzetes globulus
CTAAAAATGACAATTTTTGAGGAAGAGTGTCAGTTTCTTTACGTTTTTTATGGGACAATTTTTTCCCAAACCTAAGGGGATAAATCACCAAATCTCGGATCTAGGGGGATATTTCTGAAAATCCCCCTTGCACATCCCTGTTATTAAGTGAAGGACAGCTTTTTTTACAACAAATGGTTGAACACAATTCAAAGCTGGGAAATTACTCGACACTTAAAATTGCTCTTCAAGTAAGCGTTATATTTTAGCAGGGAGATGACAATGGAAAAAAATTGGTTATAAAACCACCCACAGAACTAAATTTACAAGTTTAAATAAAAATTACTATTGAATGCATAACTCAAAATTAATTTGTTATTCAATATTATTAAAAAAATTAAACCTAAAATTGAGAACAAAATGTCGGATAACTCAAAATGCAAATTTCCTAGTGAAATCTGTTTCTATTCGTTTTTATGGGACAATTTTTCAAACTTAGAAAGATAAATTCTAAATACCAGGACTTAAGAGACTTATTTCAGAAAATCCCAGCCCTTGAATATCTCTCATTTTCTCTTAAAAATCCGTCATTTTGGTTTTAATTTCTAGAAATTTAACCTTAAAAACTTGAATAATAGCTTAATTATAGTTTAACTAAGTTAATTAATGCTTTATTATAAATTAAAACTGCTATAAATAAGCATATTCAAGAACAAAATGGCGGAAAACGGATTAAAAGATTAAAAAGATTTGGAAAATTAGTTTTAATCAAAATAAACCTAATAAAAAGGAGTTGCAAGACTAAGCGGACTCATTAGCAATAAAAAATAGTTTAAAGCAATCTAACTGAATTGACTGACAAAAATTTGAAAAAGTTCATTTCTGTCCATTTTAATAATTTTTTCTATTCTCAATCCTAAAATTATTTAATTATTAATAATATTAATTAATAAATAAATTTTGAATCTGCATTAATTGTTTAAATTTTTATTTAAGTTTGTAAATTTATTCTGTGTGTGTTTTTATCACAAAATTTTGTCCATTGTCATCTCCCTGATTATTAATAATCAACGAGTGAAATACGAAATAAATTCTTTTGAAATTGATAAACTAAATATGCAGGGATATTATTTATTTTCATTACTGTAAGATAATTTTATGCGATGTTAGTTCGATGTATTGTTGGTCAAATTAAATACAGTGGTGAGAACAAGTAATATCTCTGCATATTAAGAATATCTTTAATTGAAATATATCTTGCAAAACTAATATATATAATTCCATGGAAACTAAAAGACGATGAAAGACTATATGCTTAATATTAAGGCCAAAGAAGCAAGTTGCAAGAAACCGCAGAAGTCTGAGGAGCTTAAATGGTTTTAACTAAATATTTCATGTATTACTTCAATGATTAGTTGTGAGCATTAAGTTATTTTAGGTATGTTGTAACACCTGTATCAAGGCAATTCATGAGCCAACTCTAAGTAAAGTGACCTAAAATATTGATAAACTCTGATTAAAGAGAATTTAATTAATTTGTTGCCATAAAAGTGATGTCAAATTAGAAGGAATTTTAATGAATAAAGAATTGAAAATAAAATTAATTTTCCTTATTTAAGATTAAATAAATATATTCAGCTTGCAATTATTGAAATCATTATTCAGTCTAATAATTCCGACTGATATCAATAGATGTATCAAAATATGTATGAAAGCAAAACAAGAGTTTCGCAAATCGAAGACTTATTAAGAATATCTCAAATTTCCGAATATTGAATGTCTGAGAGGTTTGAGTAATCATTTCGTTGGCTTTCCTATGAAATTTCAAATATTACTTGACTTATTATGCAGATTACCCTGATGATGCTCAAGTTGTTAATATCATCATAAAGCTGACATGGAATCAAAACGATCTAGCTCAAAGATGATATCCTGCTATCCTGTTCAAAAATGGTTTCAGAGTCTTAGAATTAAAGCTTTTATTCTGTAAAAGAAACATTTAATCTTTCATTGACTAATAAATAAAGACACATAAGTTTCATTCAGTTTGAGACAGAGTTGAAATTTACAAATAACCATTTTGGTTTTAAATGCATTCAACTCTCAGAGTAAACTGCCTCACAAATTAAATTTCTCTTTAAACTTTGATCCCATTTTAGGACATAGAATAGCAAAACATTATCTTTCAAAATGAGCTAGGTCGTTTTGATTCCATATGAGCTTTTTGGCAATTTGAAAATTTGAGCATCATCAGGGTAACCTGCATAATAAGATTCTTCAACTTTTAATGGTGACAAGTAAAATTTGACAAATACGAAGGTTCAGCAAAAGCTTCAAGAAAAATTTTAAGACATAATTCTTTTGCCAGAAACGATGAATTTTCTAAGGGGCAGTTCCTCACAAGCATTCATCAAAATCCCATTGAATGTCAGATACATTTTTCGGCTATTTATAGATGAAATAAAAAAATTAGTTCTTATTCTTCAAATATACCAATACTTTGATCTTCAATAGAAGACAATTTAGTCAAATATATTTATTAATTTGCAAAGCCTTTTGACAAATAATGGAAATAAAATTGTCTCTAATTTATAACAGATTGTATGCAAAAAAACTTCTCTAAAGAATAACAAAAAATCATAAATCATTGGCTTTTTTTGATTTCGCAAACCTTTTCTATTAGTTAATTGTGGGCTTAAAATATGATTTATTGGGTTCTTTCAGATAATGCACTCCTAATGTAAGACTATTACCAAATATATTATATATTCTTCTCCGAAGCAAACATCACTTTATAAGTCCTTAACTATGAAAAGCTCTCGAAAGTTATGCAATTCGTTCAAAAGTGACGCTCGAAAATAATTTACAATTTTCAGACACTTTTTCATTATTAGAAAATTTTGCACAAAATTACAAGTGAGTATTGAAATAAAATGTAAAATTTTTCAATAACTTATTCATTTAATGGCATGAAATGTAAAAAATCAAAATTAGTTTCAAGTATTTCAAGCATTACTTAATATTAAACTTTGGATTTAAACAAATAAATTAATTAAGTCTAAAGTTAATAAGAATCTTTCTAAGAATCTAAAAATGATTAATCAGTGGTCGGCCCTTATTGTATAGAAGGCATTTTCTTTTGGCTCGACATGTAATTAGATTTTAAGCACTCTTTTTCAGTCTCATCATTGATCTCATAACGAGTCCGTGGATTGGATGGTCGTTGCGACCATTGCAGACATCAATTGAGATAATGCCTGGAGGCTTACGCTTCACAATCTGAATAAAATTTCATTTATCTTATCTCTCTTTTCTTACACATCTTTTTCCATTACATTTCATTTTTTCAATTCATAATAAAAATAAAGCGAAAGAAATAAATGCATTGAACTATAGCTGAGTTGAGAACTAAAATATAGACCGAATAAAATTTGTGCGAATATTTTCCGGACAACGATTTGATGACCTGATTGTGATTAAGTCTTCTTTCGCTCATACACTGCCATCAAATGCTAGAACCGGACATTTCATTAATTAGGTTTCAATTTTTTTTCACTGAATTAATTGAATGGCGATATCATTGCTTTGTTATCACAGAAGAAATTAATTCTTGGAATCGATCGGCACTAATCACCTGTTTTGCAAATAAAAAAACTGATAACAGACACAACAGAAATGAATTTGCTTTCAAAAGAGACATTAGCTGGTGAACATGCTCAAATTATTATTGCTTAATGATTTTTAAAAAATTTATAATATAATTTAAAAATGATAATGAATTTAATTTGCAAAAGAACAGGTTTAGAAGATTGGAGACTATTTTCAGAATATCTGCCATTTTTATAATCTCATTTCAATATGTCAGTGATATTGAATCTCAAAAAAACATAAAACAGCTTGATCATTTTACTTTTTAAAATTTTTTACGAAACTATAAGATATGACATCCTTTTCATTTTACTGCATCAAAATGTCTCAAAATTGCTTTCTTATAAATAAGATCAAAATCGATTGAATAAAAAGTATTGCGAATCGATTCGATCGAATAGACAAAAATCTGATTCAGTGTTTTTAAAACCGAATCCAATGTTTTATTTTTATGAGATTTTTTGGTTTAAGAGTTTATTCAAAATACAAACAAAAAAACTATTTTCACTTTCAATTTCAGGTGATTTGATATTCAGTGTGTTTTATCGCGCACATCCTAATCCTGGTTTGAACTCATTTTACCAAATGTTTTTCGGATAACAAATGATTTTCGCCAATAAAATACAGAATAATTCAATTTTAGGGCAAATAAATTTAGATTCTATGGACGTCAGAATAGGTTTGATGTTTAACAGACGACAATATTTTATCCTAAACTAAAACAATATTGAGTTTGAAAACAATTTAATTTTTATATTGCAAAACCATTAGTACTGTTCCGGGAATCGCATTAATTATCATAAAAAGTGGCACAAAATAAATTTAATCTTCTAATAATAAATAATTGACGATGCTACAATCATGCTATAATCATGTTAGCACTTTTAATCTAAAACCAGGCCAGTTTTTGCAAATGAAATGCCTTTCAATTGAGGCTAATTGTCATCCAATCGTTTTGATTGAAAGCTCGCTTAAAGTTTAACTGAAAAAAAATTAATTCAAAAATAAATGCTTTTTCTTAAAGACATTAATCTTCTGACCGAAAGAATGAATGAATTGTAAATCAAGAGATAAAGTAAATGCAAAACAAAATTGATTAGTATTGGGCTTAAAACTTATCCATCAATATCCAAAACAATACAAAACTGGCGCTGAATTCTCTCCTCGAGGACAGACTCTAAATTGAATTCTGATCGATGAACAGTCGCTTATTCGATGAAAAATTATTGCTTTCTCGGCTCCAAAATGGAATAAATTTAAACTTTGAAGAATTTATTCGAGTCTAGTGTTGACTCGAGTCTGTAGTAAATCAAGAGATAAAATGTATGCCGTATTCAATTTGATTTTGCAAATTTTTGTAGCCATGTATTGCGAGGAAGTGGTATTAGAGGCGTAATAAAATTTATAGGATTGTCAGCCAGAAATGCCCGGTGTTTGCACTTGAAATCCACTACTTTTCGAGTGGATAGCATTTGTCTGATTTCACCTGCATTTGGGATATTTTCCAATCAAATACAAAATAAATATACTCTGGAAAGCATTTGACGATTTTTGTCCAAAAGAAGACAACGACTAATGATATCATTCAAAGTTGTTTCTGTTTCGTATGAAACGAAGCATAACTTAATTGAGTTTTGCAAATAAAACACTTCTTGATTTGGGTTTGTTTTCGTCTAAGCTATTGATTCTTTGCATTCCAAGGATCGGATAAATTATTCAAATCGGAGTCAAACCAAGCGTTTCGTTTTAAATGGAAAGGAATCAAATTTGTTTGACATTACACTCACAAAACGGGATAATTCTTTCAAACAGCGAACAGTATATCAAAGTCTAAACAAAAATATTGATTTAAAGCGCATTATGTTCTGCGAAAACATACTTTTCATTGAATATCATTTCATTTTGAATACAATATCAGTTCTATTCTTCATTTTAGATTAGATCGAAATCTTATTCAACATTCAATTCAAAGAATGAATGGAAGTATTTGACTAAAAATTGTATTAACATTAATAATGAAAAGTTTTGTCTGACCTCAAGCGACGGCTCCTGTCTGTATTGCTGGGTGAATGATAGCATAGGTAGAGAAACACTTTCGGCAATCATTGACGCATAGAAATTGCGGGACTGATCCACGAGGGACAGCAACAGCGATGGGTTGTGCACTTCCAGTGCGTCACATATTGACGACACAATCCTTTGTGAGTCATTAGAGATGGGCATCGGAGACACAAACAGTGATATATCGGACACACTATTGGCCGTCGAACCGACCGAATTCGATGTCATTGAAGAATGTTTGGACACTTCCCATTCTGCCAGAGCTCGTCGCAACTCTCTAGATATCTGTGGCGCTTGTTCCGATGGCAGGACGGCCACAATTTGGAAGGGTGGGTACCGGTTGCCGTTCGTGTGAATACATATCCACGAAATGATTAAAGTGAGCAAAACTATACGACTCGTAAGGAATAGTGTCGTCGATATAAATATCGATTCCTTTGACATATTTGTGACTTCTGTTGTTGTCTTTTCTGGTGCTCCCAAACACTTATTTGACTTTTAATAAAGAACGTGCCAAGATTACCAAGATCAATCTTCTTTTGTGAACAAAACAAATACGGCCGGCGCTCAGGACAGTCGCTCTTCGATACATTTGCTACAGTTTTTATAAATAATAATAGTATAGACGTAAAAGTGTGTAATAATGTATTTAATATATTTTGGCCACAAATACCAGAACAGCGCCAATAAGATGCGCTCTCCATAAGAAAAAGTTAACTCCACTCCAGTCATGCGAATAATATTTAATCGACTTTCAAATAGCAGAGCTATGTTTGCATCAGACGTCCCCTCAAAACGTCTACTTTTTTATTCACTATTTCCTCGATTTCTTTTAAAAAATCAAATTTTCATAGCATTTGAAGTAAATCATGTTTTTCTGATCAGTCAACTGTTTTTCATACAAATTATATTCTCTTCTGTTTTGCACAAAAATATTACACAAAAAAAACGAAAGTCTTTTGAATTTGATTTTTGTTTGGAGACAAAGAGTGGCTTAAACTTTATATCAATTTATTCTATGATTTGTAATAATTTATATAAAATTCACTCAAAAATTGCGTTCAAACAGTAAAAGCTAAAGAATGTCTTGAGTTTAGACTCAAAGAGCTGGTGATTGAAGACATTCTGAAGCAATAATAATGATAATAACAAATATAAATAGCATTTGTTAGCTATTAATGACACATAAAATACTAGAAAGTAAGCGCCAAATCAAACGCCAAATGAAGTGAAACAACAGTTCTAATAATCAGTTGTGTATATAAGCGATGATTGAATAATAAAATTTTTATAATATTATTAATATTAATATCATTATTATTATAACAAATCCATAAGAAGAATAAGTGGTAAGTCTTCAAACAAACTATTACTTTGTTGTTAATTATAAGAGTTTTGTCAGCTATTAATCAACTGTTCGAGTGCTAAATGACATTAAATGCTAGCAATAAGTGTAGCCAAAGAAAAGGTCTGAGAAATGCTTTTGCTGGTTCAGTTCAAATTACAATTCTGTAATTCGAATAATAAATAAACCCAAAGAGAGCAGGAAAGACAACTGAGAGCACAGCACACACACACACACAAACTGAAAGTATGAAGATGCTACAATCTTGCTACAATCTACTATTAGCAAAATTGTTGGAGAAGAGCAAAATAGAGGCACTTCTTAATGAGTCAAAAAATTAAAATAAAGTGTTAGGAAATGGAAATAAAATGGAAAAAACAATACAAACTGAACAATATAAAATACGATCAACAAAAAGATGAAGAAAATACAATGTTGTAGAAGAAAATGTTCACATTATGTTATGCACAGACGAGCACCGCATTCGTGAGAGTCGTTCCACTTCTGCAGAGACGATGAGTTGTGAGAAGAGAGAGAAAATCACTTTAAGAAGTCGTCGAATGATAGAGAAAATGTTGAACCGATTCAATAGAGACAAAAGAAAAACATTTTACACATTAAATCTGCACCAAATCTTTAATGTCTAGTAGTAGTCGGCGTTCGGAGCGCTTCTCAATCTTCTTCTCCACGACTATTGTCTGACGAGAGCCTCTCTAAAAGAGCACAGTAAGAGCACAGCCTTCGTAGCGATAGTTATTTCCAGAAGCTCTTCTCTCGTTTTTTGGCCGAAACTCTTTTTTAAAACAAGTGATGACTATTGGCAGAGAATAAACACATATTTAGTGTTGAAAAAGAAGTGAAGTTTGAATAACTGTTGTGATTGTATGAGAAGTACTTAACGTTTTGTATAGCCTTTGAGTGTTATCTTTAATTCACACACAAACCAAGTCTGCAAAAGTCTTATTAACAGATTGGCGCAGACCTAAAACGAATCAAATGAATCTGAAAAGTTTTGCCATCACTGCAATTGAGGAGAGACTGAAATTCACTGCAATATCAATGCTTTGCTCCTTATTTTGCATCATTTGCGCCGACGCTCTGATCGCTAGGAACTACTCTTTCTGCAAGCTTTGAATCAAGAGTTTAGCCAAACAACGGCATAAACTGTAGAAGAGTAGAGAGAAAAGTGAAGAACTGCACAGAAGAGTGCAGAAGAGTCGCCAAATAGCATAGATATGGTAACAGCTATGGAAGAGCTGATGCCTAGCTTTCGAACGAAAGCCAGACTCAAACACAAATCGATTCAATTCTATGGACAACTATTTCAGTGCATTCTATTATATAGATTATTACTTACAATATCTGTCCTTTAAATCGAAACCTGTTTTCACATTAGTCTTCTTAAATTGTAATTCTGTCACAACACACACAACACACACAACACACACAACGACTAAGCCTTTCGAATAAACCCGATTTGCATTCAGGCCTTTCATTAGCCATCCATTGGATGGAATAATTGTCATTCAGTCATAACATTCATAACAAAACATAACTTTTCTCTTTCTTTGTTTTGGCCAAAAGAAGAAACTCTTGGACAAATCTTATATTCTTTAATACAGCAGATGTTGAGTGCAATTGAATACCAATTCTAATGTGGGACAGGACTAAGAATAATAGCCAATTCTCTAATGTCTTGACATTTCAATAAACATTTCATACGTATATAAAAATATTCGGATTCATTAATACTCGTAATGACACTAATGATATCGAACTCGGACTCAGAGACCAAAGGATATCATGTTCTTTATGAGCAAATAAAGCGACTAAAAAAAGTCGATATGTGTTTTTCTCTCTCTATCAACGCTTCAATCAATTTATGACATTTTACTCTTGCGATTCAAAATTAAATGAAACTTTTATTTGGAATTACATTCAATGAAAATAGTCATTCAAAAGCTGAAAAACAGTATTTTTCACAATTTCTTGACCGATATCATTGTTGAGCGAGGTTTTCTCTTTTTTTTCAATAGATATATATTACCTCCTTTTCTGATCATTTTTCAAAACTGTTTTCCATTTGGAGACAACATTTTATCACTAAAAGACTCATTAGAACAATGACTGATTACCTCCAATCGATACAACATTGCAATCGTTAAGACTTTTAGTATCAAAATCATTATTGAACTCATAATTAGAAACTAATTATTTGTATTTTCCATATTAATCCAATTTTTTGATTAGACGCACATTAATTAAAAATTCATATATTATTTCCTTCAAACCATTGAACTGCACTTTAAAAACTAATTAATCAATTTGTGTCACACAGAATGAATTCAGATGTTTGTAAACCTCTAAATTCACACAAATGTGAAGAACTTTTTTCTTTCCTTTTTTTTTGGTTATGATAACATTGAAAATTATTTTCTATATTTTTTCATTACTAGAGAGTAGGAAAGGGAACATCACATCAGATATCGAAATTGAATATCTGGATATATAGCACAATTCAAAGTTGATTTGCATATGAAAAGAATAACATTAATGTCTTTATTATATGAAAATATTCTGTTGTTTGGAAATCATTTAAATACTTGAAATGACATAAAAACTCCATTTTATGTGAAGATAAACTCCGAATAAATTAATTTCGACGGCTTTTCGAAGTTTAGATCAGAATCTCATTGATCGCAACAAAATAAAAAGAATGCCTTAAGAAATGTGTGAACGGCTTAAGGGAATGCCATCCAAAATGAAAATGAGATTCATTCAAATTTTAAGTACAATTAAGGCGACATATTTTGCAATTCAAATGTGCACTCAATTGGATTATAATTTATAATAACAATCAATCAGATTAAATGTCGCTCCCATAGAGTCTATCAAATAATTCATTCACCCATTTATTTGATTCTTTTATAATCATTAGTTAATTAAGAGAAATAAAACAAACTGAAAGTAAATTGAGCAAGTACAAATAACATAATAGTGGATAAATGAAATAAAATTTCTGATTCTTCCAATTTTCCGATTATATAAATGTCTTATTTATCTGTAAATCTATACCTTTTTTACTTTTAATTTATATTTTGATTTCACACTTCATTTATTCGAAAGTTTCGTTAGAAGTCTATCCATTTGAAGAATTTCAAAGAAAATATTGTTTTTAATGATGAGAAACCAATTTAACAAGAACGATATCTTTTAATAGTGTTTTAGTCGTCATTCGTTTCCGTCGGCTCATAATCTTCAGCAATGAATGGCTCTCGAGTTTTGTCTTAAAAGTTCTTTTATTTCTCCAGAAATGACATTAAATGGATTTTAGATTTTTTTCCTCTAAACTGTAGTTATAGTTATTGAATATATCGTCTAAATAGGAAATGGAGCAAAAAATGATTTGTTTCTCTCTCTTCTCTCACAACTCCTCAAATATTTTTTCTTGTGTTTCGCCTAAACTTCTATTCGTTTATATGAGAAACAAAACAAAATTTAAGAATCTTTCATAGCTTTCGGAACGGCTTTGGATTCCGTTTTGCTGTTCAACAAACACAACGAAAAATATCTTTTATTTTGTTTTCAAAGAAACACTGAAATCAAGCCATTCATATACAAAGACATAGAATAAGAATTTGATCTCTTTTTCATTTCAAATATTAAATTCAAAGTCATTATACATTGAAATCAAATATAACTTTTGATTGAATTAAAAAACTTATTTTTCGAGCAGAAAACCAAAGGATTTTTGGAATATAACTCTTGCGTTAAATTAAAATCGATTAGTATTTTATTGAATGAATGCAAATCTGTTTCACTTATTCTTTGGTTCTTTTTTGGCCCAAATTTTTGTTGAATCAAAAGCAAAATGTTTGAAAAACCACAAATATTTTGCTATAATTTATATTTTAAACATGAATTCAGAAATATTTTTGAAGTTTTCGTAATTTTAGTTTTTTTTTCAAATGCAAATTCAAAGTGAAATCATTCGTAAAGGTTTGTGTGAATCTCTTTTTCAGTCAGAATGAAATCTCTGCTCCGAACTTAATGTTGAGGAATGAGGAACAGTATATGTTTGGCAATGAATGCTTAGCGTCTCATACACTCTGGCGATCGATTGAATTCTTTCTATCCTTTCAAATAAAATAATATAATAATTGAATTTAAAAAAGAAAGCAAAACTGCAAAAATGGTTGCACTGAAAGAAGTGAAAGCAAATTGAAGCGGATAAACGAAATTACATTAATTTATATCAAATCTGAATATATATATATATTTGCGGCCATAGTTTGCACTAATTTTCCGTCAAAGCGAACGAACAAAAGTATTTATGGATTAAATTCATCGATTCCTCCACAGCACTGGTATCGGGCGCTGACTAAACAGACAAAAGATTATGTGATTAGTTGATGACCTAAAATGCAAGTCATAATCATAATCATCAGACAAAATAACATCAATTGTTTGCTTTGTGTAACTCATAATTGATAGCTATTATTACTATTAGAATTAAGTATTTTAGCCACAAATGAAACACAATTGTGTTCTGGGAATTGTAGGCAAAAAACAAATTCATAGACAAACTGTTGGAGATTTGCGAAAATATCAAAACATATTCTCTATTTATTTCATTCAATATTTTACTTTAATTCCAAGAATTATAGCATTTATTCATTTCAAGCATTATTTCAAATGAATTGTGCTTTTAATTCATTTCCCAATGACTTTAAATCTATTATTAGATTTGTTTAATAAATACTTTTTTATGAAAACTTCTTAAAAATATAAACAGATTTTGTCTAAATTATGTCAAACAATGTTTTGATAATTTAAATAAATAAGTGGATAAGTATTGCATGATTTCACTGTTTAAGCATCGATTGAAAGCTTTTAAATTTGACACAAAAATATTGAAAACAAAAAACAGATAAATAAACTAAAAAGTCTAAAATGAATGACTTGACTATCCATTGGAGGATTGAGTCTTTGGTTGTTCTTTTTGGAGGAACACCAAATATGAATAGACAAGACTTCCCATCATTGATATATTGAGACCAATGAAGTTGGTCAGGGCGAAGACATAATCGCCTCCGATATACATTCCGATGTACGTCACGAATATGTTCTGCAAAAAACATTTAACAAATCATTAAATACTTGATTGCTGTGATCGCACCGGTTGTCAGACCTTAAGACAGCCAACGATTGTTGTGGTAAGCGCTGAGTTATATGCAGTGCACAGCACAGTAGCATACATTAAGATGAATCCCATCAGACATGACGTGAGAAATGATATGAAAAATCCCAAATCGAGCCAATCATCGAATTGAACAAAAGACTGGTCTAAATGGCCGGTTGTCCACGAGATCAATATCAACGGCATTATCATAAAAAGTGCGTTATAATAGAGCAGACCATACTTTCCTAGTTCCTAACGTGCAGATAGAGAGGACAGACAGTGTTTTAAAAATTTATGAATGTTTATAAAAATAATTAAATTGTAGGCAAAGGCTCTTCAAAATTGAATTAAAAACTTGGCTAATCATTAATTAAGTTTTCGCTTAAGAATTATCATAGACTGGATCTATTTAAGAGATAATTAATTGAATAAAATTTGAATTAATTTCGACCTAAAGTATGGTTAAAAAGAAAAAGTTTAGTCTTTTATCAGATGTCTGTCATATAAATAAATGTTTATTTTCTCACATTCTGCAGAAAAGAGATATTGAGATAAAAACAATAATAAAACTAATAAAATGAAGAATTTAGTGCTAACTCTGGAGTCGAGTTTCTTCTTGATGTATACGCCATTGGCTGCAGTGAAGAAGTCGTTGCCTAATACAAAGGCATATCCGTTCACATCGAATGCCAAATCATTGCTAAAAAATGGATAAAACAAAAGTCAAACTTTTATGACTCATTCGATTAGATTTGTTGTTGAAGTGAGAGAAGAGGGACTCAAACAGATATTGAGTACCGCATCAATAGAGGTATATAATACCTGGCAGCTATCAGAGCTCCGCCAACCATTGCTATTACAGTCATTATTATTACATTGCTTTGTATGACTCTATCGATTGAATACAAGAATATTATGAGAGATGGCTTATATGACAAATATTCAGACCAACAAAAAGAGTGGTATTTGTTCTCAGTTTAGACAAATGTTAGACAAAAGGCATTTAAAGGGAAAGAACTTACTCGAGCACATAATACTCTCCAATCAGAGTCATTAATATTGTGAATCTTCGCAAAACTGTGAACATTGGAAGACTCAGGTGTTTGGTTCCACCTAAGCCACACACCAGATTTCCGATGTACAGCACTGGTAGTGGCCATATCTGTGGACACACAACTGATTACTACAATTAGACCATAAAACCCGTTATTCATACAAATCGATAGCAATTTATCGGTAAATTCTCGACTATTTTTAGTGATTTATTGACTCATTTTTCGAGGGATGAAACAGATTATAGAATAATAAAACATTTTTTGCTTATAATAAATAAAAAAATAAATTGCTTTTAGAGGGAAACAAATAAATCATTTCTAGACATACTTTAAAGGGAATATCTCGCGAATAATTCGGAAAACTTATCAAATTCAGCGCTTTTCCTATCCTTAAGATTAAGATTGTGGCCAACATTTGTCCGATGCCTAAGACATGATATGACGGAAATCTGCAATAAAACAATTCTATACTTTAGTCCATTGAAGTGAATATTTTTGTATTTCAGAGCACTTCCAATAGAATAACAATACATAAAACAAATGTCATTAAATATAAATCACAATAAGAATAAATATAAAAACGATTCGAGTTTTTTTACAACTAATAAATCTGAATGTTTTCATCAAAATGTATGCAAATCTGAGTTTAAAATATTGAACATTCATTCGAAATGGTATACAAAAAGAGATTATCTTTTCCTCAAAAAACTATTTGTTAGAAAACTAAGAGAAAAATGTTATTCAAAACAAATGGAAATCTAATCGTTTGTAAATGAATGCATAAAAATAACAATAACCCGAATAAAAATATTGATGATCAAGTATTTTATTTTACATGAGAAAGCACATTTTACAGAATAGACATAATAGAACTTTTGGAAAAAAAAATTTACTGCCTCATATCTCAGTTCAGGTGTGATAAATATTAAATAATTAATGATTGCCTTTGTCAATAAATCAAGCTTGGCCATTTTTAATGCAGAATTCCAGTCAGATCTGAAAGGTTTTTAGGCTATATCTGACTTTTTTCAATTTTAAAAAGTGAATCCATTAATCATTTGGAGTCAATCCGTTTGATATTTTTATTTAAATTGTTGATAATTAGTTTGAAAATGAGAAGGAAGCTTATTTCTTAACTAATAATGTCAAATAACAGATTTTCTAGTTATCTGTTATTAGTTTAATGAGTTACTAAATAATTAATTTGTTTAATTAAAATACTTTAATTGTTAATATTTGCTGAAATTCGATCATTTTATTACTGGGTATCTAATAATAAAATCTGTTTGAATTTAAAATCAAGAATAATAAACAGTGAAAATGTCTCAGAAAAGAATTCCATTAAAAAAAAGTGAATTTGATTTTGAAGACATGAAATTTAGGTCAAAAGTGAGAGAATTGACATTGTACCAATTGTAATTTATTGTGAATATTTCCCACAAAGAGCCTGATAGGGTTGCGAAGGATATCCAAGTAATTCACTTATCATTGATTTTTACATTTATATTAATATTTTAAGAATTAATTCAATGGTTTTATCCACAAAAATGGTTAAACAATTGGTTGCAAACATATTCAAAGAATAATTGCTGATCAGATCATCTGACAATTGAATAGCACAGGTCAAGTGCACCCACAGGTTAGGGTCAGCTCAAGTCACTCAACAAATTGTCTAATGAATATACGGAAGCATAAGTCAAAAATAAGAGGAAATTGAAATGTTTTCTCATAAATTGAATTAATTAAAAGTGAATACAAACTTATAGTTCGTTAAAACAATTTTGTTGATAACTATTATAAGAAACGAAGAAATTGCATAAAAAAGTGCCGAAAACAGTCGCCTTAGAGTCAGGTTCGGGTTGTTTTGGACAGTGATCTGTGCTGTCAAGTCATTGATTTGGTTGAGCTTAACGTACACCACATCTGAATATTTGTCTGTCGACCCGTTGGCCGACACTTTGGCCGCTGAAGACATATCACAACATTGTTGACGACAACAACCGAAGCACTCAATCAAAAGAACTCAAACTTAGGTTAAAAATATTTGTAATAAAAGGTGAAAGTAATGAAAGCGTGGAATACAAGTTAAACCAGTTTTCATCAAATATTTCATTCAATAAATTATTAATAATAAAAGAGACAAATAAAATATTTTTTATCGTCTTTTAAATCCCTCCCTTCAAGTCTCAACACTTTACCACTTTTATCAGCCAATCGTTGGCTTACTTTCCTATTCAACTAAAGGGCAAAATTATGTTTTACTCAGAAATGTTACGCAAATTTGGTTTGATTTCCACAAACAGTTGTGTAAAACAAAACATGATTTCATTTTTTTCCAAACAAATGATTGGATTTTTTGAAATGTTTACAAAACACGAGTTAAAAGAACTGTAGAGAGAAATGGCGAGAAACCAAAATGATTTTCTACAAAATGTTACAATAGTTTGGACTCAAATACAAAGTTCACTACAATTCAAAACACATGAAATTGTCGGCGAAATTGATCTTTGCTTTTATTACTTCAAAAGTTAGTGAATTCTTTAATTAAAATTAATTTGAATTAAATTTTAAAATGTCGGACAAAAGAAAACAAGAAGAAGACAATGGAAATGGTCACCAAATTGTCAAAATTAGTGAAAAAGGAGATGATAAAGGTGGCGACCAAAGTACCGGCGAAGAAGAATCAAAAGAGCAGTCAGTGACTAATAAAAAGCGGAAAACAGTACCCTTTGAAGAAGTATATATCGCGAACCTGTGCTCAAGTGAGTCATATGAGAGGTCGTATATGCACAGGGATGTGGTCAGTCACGTGTTGGTAACGAACACTGATTTCCTGATCACTGCCAGTATTGACGGTCATATCAAGTTCTGGAAGAAGCAAACGGCTGGCATTGAGTTCGTCAAACACTTCCGAACCCACTTGTCTTCAATCAATGACCTGTGCGTCAACTCTACGGGGGCTCTATTGGCGTCCGTTTCTAACGACAAGACAATGAAAGTGTTTGATGTGATTAACTTCGATATGATTAATATGATTCGATTCGAGTATAGACCGCATTCCACCCAATGGTGTCATTCGGCCGGTGATCCGATCCCAGCAATCGCTGTGTCTGACGCCGACAGCCATAAGATATATACATATGACGCGACCGCTACTAACGTTCCGCTCCATGTCTTCGATAGATTGCATACAAATCCAATTATTTGTATGAAATATAACCCAATCTTTTCGATTATGATTTCTGTGGACTCTAAAGGAATGTTAGACTATTGGATGTCTCATAGAAATGATTACAAATTTCCTGAAAATATCGTTGATTTCGAGTCAAAACTGGACACAGATTTGTATGAATTCGCCAAAAACAAGACAATACCACACGATATCTGTTACTCAAATGATGGCCGACTATTCGCTGCCATTTGTGCGGATCGAAAGGTCCGGGTTTTTAAATTCTTGACGGGAAAACTGGTTCGAGTTTTCGATGAAAGTCTTCAACAGTTGACTCAATTACAGCAGACGACACCCCAACTGCCAAATATGGAGTTCGGCCGACGTATGGCTATGGAAAGGGATTTGGAAAAGTCAGATGCTTTTGGATACGAGCGCATCATTTTCGATGAAAGCGGATATTTCGTGATATATCCCACACTTCTGGGCATCAAAATCGTCAATTGGTTTACAAACAGATGCGTCAAAATGCTAGGAAAGGGAGAGAACTTTCGAGCCCTGAGCCTAGCCTTACACCAAACGATTCCTAATAAGTCAAAAGCTTCGATTAGCGCCGAAATGAAGGCCAGTGAAAACCCAACTCTTGAGGCTTCACATCCAGACCCTACCCTTTTCTGTACGGCCTTTAAAAAGAATAGATTCTATTTATTCACAAAGAGAGAACCGGAAGAGTCGAGTGGTGAGAACGCGACCGGACCTGAACGCGATATTTTCAATGAGAAGCCTTCACGTGAGGACATAATCGCTGCCACAGAAGCACCGGCACAGCAGAAGATTTGGGAAAATTGTATTATTCACACAACTCTGGGCGACATTCACTGCAAACTGTTTGGCAAAGAGTGTCCGAAAACTGTGGAAAACTTCTGCGTCCACTCGAAGAACGGCTATTTTAATGGACATATCTTTCATAGGGTTATCAAACAATTTATGATTCAAACAGGAGACCCGACAGGCACTGGAACTGGCGGTGAATCTATTTGGGGCGGAGAGTTCGAAGACGAGTTTCACCCGGACCTCAAACACGATAAGCCCTACACTTTAAGTATGGCCAACGCCGGGCCCAACACCAATGGTTCACAATTTTTCATTACTGTTGTGCCGACCAATTGGTTGGATAATAAACACACAGTTTTTGGACGAGTTATCAAAGGTATGGAAACCGTTCAGAATGTAAGTAACGCTAAGACACACCCGAAGACCGACAAACCATACGATGACATTCGAATCATTAACATAAGTCTTAAGTGATTTGTTTTAAACTCATATCAAATGAGTATATATTTTAATTTCATTTTTATATTCAGTCATTATTTGTCTCTAATTTCAAATAAATAAATAAACTTTGAATTAAAACTTCGGTAAACCAAACAATTGTGGATCAAAGTCGTGAAGTGAGTCAATGACAAGAGTGGCCACATTTATGAACTGCTTTTTATCATATTTGGCGTCTGGCACTAGGATTACCTGACAGCCCGCGCTTAGTGCTGATTGCAAACCAGTCGGTGAGTCTTCAAAGACCAGAACCTGTCGCGGATCTGGCTGTGGATCAAAGAGAGACATACAGTGCAAATAGGGATCAGCCGATGGCTTATTGCGTTTAACATTCGGGTCGTCACCGGCTCTGACTATGTGCTCGAAATGTTTCCCGGCATCAAAAAAGTCACCGAAATGTTTGACTTTCAGTGAAAACGTGAAAGTAGTGCAGGCGCTGCACACGGCTTGAGGAATACCATTGGCTGCCAAGTGTTGCACTAATGATTTAGCGCCCGGCATAAACTCGACCGAACCGACACTCATCATATGAGTATAGGTTTGAAGAACATCGTCAGTGAATTCCTTCAGAGTTAGGGGTAAATCCAACTCCTCTATAATTAAAGGTCCGCTCAGCCCTAAATGTAGTCCAACTGTTTTCGATTTAAGACTCCAATCTATTCGTTTGTCGAACTTCTGAAGCACGTCATCGATGGCTTGAGTGAGAAAACTTTCAGAATTGATGAGAGTTCCGTCGAAGTCGAATATGCAATGAGTGACCTTTTCGTATGCAGTTCTTCGATGTCCAGACATTTTGCATTTCAGTCTCTTTAAGTCACATAATATTTAACTGATTTAACAAATATATCATTTATGCCAACAATAGATAAGTAAATCATTGCATTTTTGCCAAGAATCATCAAATTCTTATCGCAATGTTTGACGTCTATTTGAGTTTCATTTCTATGGAAATATTTATTTTATTCAATTATTCAATGGTAGGAATGGGGAGGAATGCAAAGGAATGGAATGGTGTGCGCTATCTATCAATCATTTAAGTGACAAAACTATAAGAACTTTGTCCAAAAATTTCAAATTAAATTCTAGTGAAGAATTTGTTGGAATTAGCTAAATAGTTTGACAAATGTGCTTGCACATATCTTTTAAGAGCTATTAAGATCTTAAATAATTTAGATAAAAGGTCATTTAAACCTTTTTTTTATTTTTAACAATTTTCAGATTATTTGATAGATTTTTAGGTTTGAATTAAATTTAGGGATTATTAGTCGAAATATAAATCAATTGGGAAATTATAAAAGTATTAAATGGAATAAAATTTTTGATAAATTGGATCAGTTGTCAAATGGCGGTAAACCAAAGAGTTCGGGTTTGAATTCTTCTAAAGATTTGAGTACTAAAGTGGGCCTGGTCACAGACAAATCACATCTGGAATCGGGAACCCAAACACAAGGCATTCCTGCGGCCAACGCTGCCTCGACCCCCAACGGACTGTCCTCAAAAACCTTCAATTAATGGATACAAATATAAATCGATTAAAGTTTGACTAAAATATATTTTCATAAATGAATTCAGAGACCAATTATTGTTAATTTAAACAATCTGTGGATTAAATGTCAACTTGATTTGATCTAGGGCATTAACTAAGACATTCTATATAGAGATATATTCACCAAAACATTATCTGGCTTCAAATTTGAACCAAATCGCTTCATTGCTTCTATGAAGACATCTGGAAATGGCTTTCCTCGCTTGACTTTGGGGTCATCCTCGGCCATTACGTTATGACTGAAATAATTGCTTTTTGTGAAGAATTCGTAATGTTTTGCGGTTTTAAGAGTAAACTCATGGCTATCAGAACCGGTAGCGATAGCCATAGGAATATTATGTCTGTGCAAATGCCTGACCAGTCGTTCTGATCCCGCCATTAGTTCTACATTTTTTAGTTCAATGCAAAACAGTCTTCTGGACTCATCTACCAATTCTTGGACAGTTAGTGGAAGATTGAGTTCACTAATCATTAGGTTTGCGCTCTTAGTTGAACCCAAACCCATACACCGAACCTTCAAATCCCACGTAAATTGTTTGTCATATTTTTTTGCCAAATTCTGGAACGCAATGGTATAACAGGACTCGGTGTCAATCAAAAGTCCGTCCAAATCAAAGAGAATGTGACTAATCTGACCAAACAAATTGGCTGACATTTTCACTTAAATATGTTTAAAAACTAATGAATCAATCAAATGAATGGATTGCAATCATTTTGTTGACAATGAAATCTTTCAGATCAATGAAAGAATAATGTAAACAAAAACACATGTAATCTGCAAAGTGTTCCGGATTTTAAACAGTTAGTCATTCATTCAAAAACAAATTAAAAGTCCTTGAATTTTATTTTTGGTAATTCACCGCTTCATTTGAATTGATTATAAAACAATCATTTCGATCATTAAATCAAATAATTATTGAATCAATTGTTGTTTCAAATAAAATGAGTCTTTTAGTATTTATTCATTTTATTGATTGCAAAACAATAGACGTTTAGAACCAGAAAGTGCTTTATAATCACTGAAATGTCTAATAAATACATCAAAATTTAATATTTATTCTTTTCCTTGACTTCTAATCTGTTGTTTTTCAATGATATTCCTATTTATTTCAACTAATATTAATTGAAATGAGGCCAAAATATAGCTATTTTCCAATTTATCGGACATATGATTGTGTTTTCATATCTGATGTCAACGGATGTAAAGGAAAGTAAAACCGATATTTGTTTGTTCAGTCATTTGATCTGCAATTCGTGTATTTATCAGTTGTTTGCTCTCAATATAGCTGTTAAACAATAAGTCGATTATCGAAAATATTTTTCAATTAAAAGATAATCAGTGAAAGCTTTTAAGATCTAAATCTCATTTAATGGGACAGACATTCACATGACATTCAATTTTGGTTCGGTATTTCCCAAATCCATTGCATCAGAAGTTTAGTAAATGAACGTCTGATGTGAAGAGATGTCAAACCCAATGACCAAATTATTACTCATTGTATTCACTTTTGCTCTGATTTTGACACAAATTAACTGTAAATTTAAAAGAGTTTGTTATCTTCGTGTCGAACGAACCCAACAAATAGACGTCCAATTGATTAATAGTAATCTATGCACTCATATTATTCTGGGCTTTGCCACTGTCATCAATGGAACCATCGCTCCCAATGACCAGGATGATCTGATTTACTACAAAAAAGTCACTCAACTTAAGGACAATTTTACCGATTTGAAAGTAATGCTATCGGTTGGTGGCGGAGGCTTTGATGGCACCGGTTTTCATCACATTTGTTCCAATCAGACATATATCGATTCGTGAGACACTTTTTTAAACAAACTTTTCTATTAATTGCTATTTAATTTTAGATTTGTCTCATCTGTAATGCAATTACTCTTGAAATATGATTTCGACGGTTTAGATATCGGTAACTATGAGTCTCTGACCACTTTACCGGTAATCATAAACATGGTTCCATAGATTGGGAGTTCCCTGCTTGGAATACACCCTATCCCGAAGATAAGGACAATTTTAATCAATTGCTAAAAGTATTTAAATCTTTTAGTCAATGGCCTAACATTTTTGTCACTGTAGTCACTGAGCGGTCAATTTGCCCGTCAAGAGAACCGCATAGACAACAGACGCCCACTATTGTTGAGTTGTGCTGTCTCTGCAATAGTCAATGTTGTGGACGGAGCTTATGATGTGCCAGAAATGGCACTTTATGTCGATTTTGTCAATATTATGACATATGATTTCCATATCTTCTCAAAATACTGGCCCTTCACTGGGTATGGTTTAGGTCTGAGTGATGACCAATAAAGTGATATACTTTTGAATAACTTTCAGATTCAATGCTCCGCTTTTCAGCAGAAAAGCCGAAAAAAGTTACTTCACTTTTTTGAATACCGAACGAGCGGTCAATCATTGGGTGAATTTGGGAATGAATCGGCAGAAGATAATGGTCGGTATTCCCACTTATGGCCATGTCTTCATATTGGCTACAACAGAAAAGACGGGACCAGACTCTGCGGCTGTGGCCCAGTTATCTGATGTCAGCTATACAGAGGTCTGTCAACTAATGAGGAACAGTTCTACTCGGGTTCTGTTTGACGACGAGTCCAAAGTGCCGTATCTGGTCAACGACAACCATTGGGTCACTTATGACGACCCAAAGAGTGTTGCCTACAAAGCACAGTGGATTCGTGACAATCAATTGGCCGGTGCCATGACTTTTGATCTGAATAGTGATGACTATCATTATGTGTGCGACAATTCATCCAAATTTGTTTTACATTCTGTTATTTATTCAATTTTAAGCTAAATTTTTTAAGTCATTTGAATTATAATAAAATAAACCAAAAATTCTTTTTTATTGTTTCTATATTTCCTCAAATGATAATTCATTCAAGACTTCATGAAAATAACAAATAAATTATTTATAGTCTAATGTTTTTACTCTAAAAATGAAAGTTTTCCTCAAGTCTTGTCTTTTCTGCCAACAAAAATCATTTTGAGTAAAAAGAGTAATAAATCTTAATTGAGATTTTCCGCTATTCTCAGAGGATATGTCAAAATAGTTCTTCCTTCAAATACTGAGGGAATCGTGAGGAATGGGTTAATGCAACTGTCAAATTAAAATAAAGGATATAAAGCAACTAATTTAATTCGACAGAAAGCACTTTAAACAGTTATGTAATGATTTACATTTTTCCTTATAATTAACGATTGGCAGTCATGTGACAATAACTTAATAGTACCCTTACTCCTAAAATATGCCATTTTCAGGAATATTAGTCTCAGTGAAGGGCCAATCCATAACCGATAATAGATTGTTATTAGTAAAATAGCTTTATCTTTACATATTGAACCATCTTCTTTAACTTTTTAATAAATTGTAAGGTTGTTTAGCAATGCTAAATTAGCATGTACATTGTGTGTTTAGATTTGATTATATGGCTTTTGGTGCCATCTATGAAGTAAATGACTCAAAATCAATGTAAACCCTGACATGTGCTGAATATTGATTTTTAAAAAAGTCCATTTAAATAAGATTTTTTGGTTATTTTTATTCAATTATTCATTATTTCAGAAATGGCTAAAAATAACGATAAGAAGAAGAAGAAGAGAAAACAAACTGAAGATAAAACTGAAAAGAATGAAACAAATGTCGTGGTTTTGGATGCCGTCAGATATTCAGACGAACCGCCGCTGAAAAGAGTAAGAATTTTTTGACCATTAATTAAACCGACTTTTATTTACTTCAAACCAATTACAGACCAAATGGGTTAACAAACAAAGAGTTCTTGTTTTGGCCACTCGTGGCATCACATATAGGGACAGACATCTGATGAATAACATTAAGCAAATGCTTCCGCACTCAAAATCAGGTGCTTTTCATTTGTTTCATTCATTTCGTCGATTTAACCAAACTTTTATCTTATGATAACATAGAGCCCAAAATGGAGGCAAAGGATCCGAATCTGGTGTTAAACGAAATTTGCGAAATCAAAAACTGCAATAAATGTATTTTCTTTGAGAACCGAAAACGTAAAGACCTGTATATGTGGTTATCCAATGTTCCGAACGGACCGTCCGTCAAGTTCTTGGTTGAAAACGGTAAGAATTGAAGGAATTAAACTATTCCTAGGTCATTGATTGGTACTGATATCTGACCATTAGTCCACACAATGCAAGAGTTGCGAATGACAGGCAATAGTCTGAAGGGTTCGCGACCTCTCCTCTCATTCGACCCAATGTTCGACAAACACATGCATTACTCACTCCTCAAAGAATTGTTTGTTCAGGTATTGTATTGACGTAAATGTAGTGTTCCAGTGATTCCAGTGATGTTTGTAATTATAGATTTTTGGAGTGCCGAACCACCATCCCAAGAGTCAGCCCTTTTACGATCACGTCTTTTCATTCAATATTGTCGACCATAGGATTTGGTTTCGCAACTATCAGATCGTGGAAGAGGACGGATCTTTAGCAGAGATCGGACCCCGTTTTGTACTCAATCCGATCAAAATATTCGACTCTAGTTTTGGGGGTCGAGTCCTATACAGTAATCCCCATTATGTGTCACCAAACAAACACAGGCGAGACCTGAGAGCAACCGTTTCCAATAAATATAAGGACAAACTATCGGCCAAACAAAGCAAAGAACTAAGAGAACCGAAGGGCACCTCCTATTTAGATGTCGACAAGTATGATGACGTATTCAACACCATAACCCCCGAACAGGCCAAGGGAAGCGCCAAAAATGTGTTCCACAGAAATAAAAACTAAATCAATGAATAAAATTCAATCAAAAAGTCATTCATTTATTTGGAAATAAAGAAACGGTTTTTCGTCAGTTAATCGAACATTATTTTCATATTATATGCAAAAAAGGTATTAATATTAGTACTGATTTTCATATCGAAAGTGACTTTTCGTTAATTAAACATCTTTTTTGTCAACAAATATAATCCATTGATAACAGACCTGACATATGGCTCTCAAATATAATGAATTTGTATTTTTTTTTGTCTACAAATATAGAGAAATAATATTTAAGATCAATAGACGAAAACTGCGATAAGAATATCAGTTCAAAAAATTTTAAGTCTTTCTTCAAAGTGTTGTTACGATTTGTTGTCCTATTATTTGTTTGTTTGCTTCAAATTATATATTCTTATAATTAATGTAATAATTGATGTTTTGATGTCATAATGGCGTCCCCTTATGCGGCTGCCAGTGACGGAAAATCATTCCAGTCGTCCACTTTGGGCGCCGTCTGTTCCTTAGGGGGACGACGAGTTCGATTGCGATCGCCAAAGGGTCTGTCAGTGCGGGCGCCACGCGGGGCACCTCTGTCTCCTCTATCGCCACCTCTATCTCCTCTATCGCCACCTCTGTCTCCTCTATCGCCACCTCTGTCTCCTCTATCGCCACCTCTGTCCCCACCCCTCTCACCGCCACCACGTCGTTCACCATCCCTTTCACGTCGCTCCGGTCTATCAGTCCGTTCAGGTCTTTCCCCTCTATCTCTTCTGTCACGACCGCCACCTCTTCTGCCATCACCGCCTCTTCGGGGAAAATCTCTTCCTTCATCTCTGAAGTTGATCTCAATGTCCAGAATCTGTTTGTGTCGACCTTTTCTTTCCTCCTCCTGTTTAGTAAAAAGGATTAGTTGACAAAAAAAAACATTTGTGTTAATGAATACCACTTCGATCTCCTCGTATTCGACTTCTTCCTCTTCGTCTTCGATTTTCTTCTTGAGGACGAAAGTCTTCTTCCATTGGCTGTTGTCTTCGCCCTCTCCAGGTTTCCTGAGGTTGAATTTGGGCTGAACTCTCTTCTCTTCGAGTTGTTGTTTATACTCTTCGAGTGTCATTTCTTTGGGTCCTTCGACCACTTCTTTCTGTTCTTCACTTAGTGTGGCGTCATTTTCCTGATTTGAGTCATTGACATCGAGTTGAGTCTCATCTGCGCTTCGATCAGTCAACTCCTGAGTGTCACCAGTAAAGGGTTCGCCATCAGTGCTGAAGTCGTTGATTTTGCCCCAGTTGTGAGCGCCTCCACCTTCGCGTTTGTCGACGGCTTTGACGCCAGCCTTATCGCTACCTGAGTGTCTGTCGAGATCACGTTTGCCGCGACGCATGTCATCACCAAATCGGTTTCCCCGACGCCTGTCTCCAATTCCGCGACCGTTGCGTCCGCCTCGACGGTCGCTGTCACTCCTTTCTCGCCTTTCCCTACAAAACATTTGTGTCTATTATTCTCAACAGAATATCAACGAAACAATATCTGAAAAAGAGTTTAACAGTTGTTGTCTATCCGTCGTATGCACACAACCCGACCATTAATGGGACGACTGTCGGCTTAATTGACGGAAAAGAATAAACGGGAAACGGTGTATACCTCATCTCAGTGTTGCCCCCAAAGCGGTCCTCTCGGTTTCTCTGGTTCTTCAAGTCGTCGATATCTTTTTGGTCATTCGACGTACGCGGAGGTCGGTTGGGGCGGTCATTCACGTGGTTGGGTCGGTCTCCCGTTTGGTTCAGGTCTCGATTCCTCTGATTGCGATCAGTCTTCTGACGAGGGGGTCGGTTGGAGTCGCCTTTTGTTTAAAGAAAAACAATTGCATTGAAAATAAGGATAGGAAAGAGAAAGCCTTTAAAAGTAGGTTAGCTTTGCTTCCAATGCTTTCACACAAACACATGGCTTACCTCCAGTTCTCACTACTCCACACTTCCAACCTCTCTAACAATTTCTCTTTAAAATATTACATTTCTCATTCAATTAACCGATCAAATCAACCAATTTGTCTCTACTTTCACTAAGCATTCAGCACAGGTCTTAAGAGTAAGACATTAAAATCGATTAAATTATAGGACAAAATGGACTCATTTTAGACATTTCAACGCTTTTTCAACCATTTGTTGAATAACTCGAATGCATTTCAATTGAAATTAAATACGATTTTGAAAACAAACAAAAATAAACAGACATTGAATGGCATTAAAGCCGAAACCAATAAACAGTTTAAAAGAGGTCTAAATGCAAACCAAACATACCTTTAGAAGAGATTTCTTTATTCTTAGACAAAGACTGGGAGCTATCTGTTGTCTTGGATTCTGAATAAATCGAATCAAAGATTGAATCCAAAGAAGCAGATAATTGCAAAGCGAACGTAACAAAGGACTTACTGTTTAGGGAATCCTTTTGAGTCTTGTCTTTAATGATGTTCTGGTGGTTAACGTTGGAGATCTTCGAGTCGTTCAGAGCCTTTACAGATCTCTTGTCTGCCGTTTTGTCGGTCTGTTTGGGTTTGTCACCAGTCTTGGAGACCATCTCCAAGGGGTCCTCCTGTTCGTCGCCAATAAAGATGGCATATCTGTTCTTCACGCCTATGCCATACGAAGACTCCATTGCTTCAAATCAAATGTTTTGCAATCAGACAATTGTTGACAACTTTTGGCTTACAATTCAATACGATTTGGTATTAAATTGGATTAAGATTTGAATAAATAGTGGTTTTAAACATTTAAAGCATAAACAACATTGTCTTTAGATATGGTTTCCTCTAAAGCAATGTCTACTTCTTTAGTGTTGGAGTCGAAGCGAAAAATGCGTTCAGTCTTTGAGACCTTCACTGCATTCACAATACACTCAGCACTGAATGCATGCGTTTGCGCTCAAAAACATTGAGTACGGCATCGCTTTGATTGCTGTCTGCCCTCACTCTGCCCTCACTCACAGACCGCTCATCCAATCGTCTGTTGGGACTCAACACAGCTTTAAATCGGTCTCACAGTGAAAACAAAACAATTAAATGGCGGGCAATTGCCTAAATGTGACTAGCACATTCACTACAAATTACGTCCACTCTCTAACTCTGAACAACTTTTCCAAACTTCAATTCTATCAACTTAATTGTTGGCTAGCACAGTTTCACTCTTTAAATAACTCAATCGACTTTGATCTTTGTAAGTTCATAGTACATAATCAGCTTGCTACTTTATAGCTTGTTGTTAAGGTTAAACTTTCATTGACACTTTTTTCTTATCATAAATGGAAAAGTCAGTCTCTTTATTAATAGTTTTGTCGATATCTCAAATCGTATCATATATTCAGACTCAATCATATTAGTCCAGACGATCTTTGATCAGGGGTTACCAAGTTAGAAGACCCTGGTGGGGGCATACAATGGCACCAGATCAACTTCTGCTAAAGGGTCAAATCTAAAAAATTTCCATCTAAGAAGCATTTTTCGGAAGCCAAAATCGACCGGAAACGGCCATTTTCTTCTAAAATAAGCTTATTTCCGGCTATTTTTAGCGTAAAGTAGCTTAATTAGGCTATTTTGCAAGTATGAAGGGTAAATTTTCTGAAATAAAAAATTGTTTTCTGGCCTCCATTAGCAAAGATGGCTGAATTTTAGCCGCCATTACCAAAAAATCCAAATTTTTTCCCAAATGGCCCAAATATTTGCCAGTTTTCTTTCCTAGCCGTCAGCCGGAAATCTTAAAATATTGTTTCTAGGGGGGGCCAACGTACTTGGTAACCCCTGTCTTTGATCCTAACCTGATATTGTCAAGTTCAAAGTAATTTCATGCCTAACAATTTTTTAATTTGTCTGACAGACTCGATTACATCTAAAAAATAGTCTTCTTAATTAAACACTCAGATTACCTCTTAATCAGTTTAAATAAACAATTGTTTAGCTTACTGTAATAGTATAACTTGCTCATTTCTCTTTGATTTTTTTATTAATAGATATATTTTTGATTTCTATATAAGAGTAATCGATGCAAATTTGATCTAAAATGACTAAGAGTGAGCTCATGTAAAAATGTGTCAACATAAATGATTGAATGAGAACTATGACCATGGTGATGTGATTTAAGATAAAGGTAGAATTAATCGAAACTAATTTAAATGTCAAATGAGAGCTCAATTTAAAAGACGAGTTAAAAATAAGGCGTACTTTTTGGTGAAGTTTAAAGTCTTTTGTTTTGATGCAATTGAAGGCAAGGCTAGAGTTGGCGCTAAACTTAAACCTTATGGCGCCGGCGGTTATGGGCTTTATTTGCGCTTTACTTCTACAATGCATTAAACGATACATCAGTTCAACTCTAAGTTTGACAATTTTAAAACACAACCTTTTCATTGAGTTTTTAATTTAAATCAAAAATAAGTTGATTTTAATCACAAAAAATGTCACACAAAGGGGTTATTGTCTTCTCGACTCCCATTTCAGTTAAAAGTGATTGCAATTCTGCCAAAGATGACAACAATAACCCACAGTTGGGTTCGTCGCCTATTGGCAAAGATAATAGTCTGTACCACCCGTGTCGGTGGTCAGACTCGGCAGAATCCATCCAATTGAGTCCATTGCAGATGTCCTGGAACTCAATGGCCAACTCTCCCTATGATTCTGGTTCCAGTTCTACCAAAAGAGGTCGACCGCGACTCGAAGAGATCACTGGACTCATACTTTCGGGATCGACCTCTCCATCAGCCATCAAATGTGAGGTTTGCAATCGTGTCTTTCCCCGCGAGAAGTCTTTGCAGGCGCATATGAGGACACACACCGGTGAGCGGCCCTACAAATGCGATTATTCGGACTGTGGCCGCGCTTTTGCACAGTCCGGACAATTGCGAACTCATCAAAGACTCCATACGGGAGAGAAGCCATTCATTTGCGCACAAATCGGTATTTATTTTCAACTAATGATTGTTTTGCAAAGTTGTTAATGGAATGAATTTAACCGATAGGCTGTACCAACCGTTTCACTCACGCCAACCGTCGCTGTAGTCTTCATCCGCGTTCGGGAGTTCGCCGAACAGATTCTCAAATATCTGAACAAAACTCTTCTGTCAATAAAGTATTAAAACTCAACAAAAACATTGGAAATACTGTTAATAAGACCAAAAAGTTCGAGAAGAAGACTAAGAATGAGAAGCGAAAGGACTCGCGTCGGTCTGTGATCGCACACGTCGGTCGGGCCGCTCGTAAACTCCACGAAGAACTAAATGCTGAGGCCGATGAGAGCGACAACAGAGAGAAGATAATGGGCGCTCTGGCACTCATGCAATTAGCGGGAAGTGCGCCCATTGATATCGGTTCTGAAGTGTGTATCGGCGCCAATGAAAACGACGAACAAATGTCAATTCCGACCACTTTTTGGCAGCAAATCTGATTTCCGGCACAAAAGTTCAAAATTGTTTTGTATTTTTTCAAAATTATTTTCTTTCAAATGTCATTAAAAATGACTTTTGAGGCATAGTTTCGGATAATTAGTTGTCTTAATATAATTAAATCATGAGATATGAAAATCTGATCGAAAAGAAACACTATTTTTATAAAAACTGATGGCATTTATTATCAATACTTCACTTAATGTTTTCATTAATAATTATTACAAATTTAAATATCATTACTCTTTTCTATTTGAAATTCTTGTCTTTAAATTATTTTCATTATAATAAAAATGACTTATTTTTGTCGAAACAATTCAAACACCGATTAAATTATTTGTCGAAAAATATATTAAAGTGATTTCAAAACAGATTCGAATGACTGAGTGATTATATCAGCCGATTGTCTCATTTCTTGGTCGCTCAGAATAGCGGTCACAACCAGTCGGATACTGGGCTCTGGCAATAAGTGCTCGCTTTCATCCAGATATCGGGCGACAGTCAGCGCATATCCTCTTTCTTGAGCCTAAATTTAATTTTACCACAAATTGAGACAAAAATAATGGAAGACATAGCAAAAAGTCTCACATAATCGACAACTTTTTCTAATTTCTTGGTCTCTAGTTTTCGGTCATTGCTTTTGTTGGCAAATCTCAAGTGTTTGATGGGCGCAATCGGATCTCCGGACACTTGCAGGTTGGAAATGCTATTCAAAATAATTATTAGACAATCAGATAATTCAAAGTTTGAATTACTTGGTAAGTAAGGAATGCATGAATTGGCTGTTTTTGCGCAACTTCTCGATAATCGAATTGTCGTTTTCGATGGTCTCAAGTGAAGTGAGGGCCACCGCCGCCTGCAATGGAGGCAATGAGGCTGAGAAACAGTAGCCGAGCCCAGACAGGCGTTGGTGGTCCACAATAAAACTGGTTCCACAGCAGAAGCCACCGTAAGCTGCCATTGCGTTCTCCAGAGTGGCAGAGATCATATCGATGTCTCCGATATTGACGCCATGATGTTCGGTAACCCCTTTGCCATTGGCCCCCAACACTCCCAAAGAACAGGTGTCATCAATAAACATTCGCACTTTATATTTCTTCTTTAGTTCAAGCTATTGATTAAAAGGTTTATTAGTCTTATTAATTAACTCGAATGAAATGGACAACCATTTGTGGGAGGGGACAGATATCACCATAGTTTATGTAAAGGCCTTCGACGACCAGAAAACGTCGCGTCACTTTCGCCTTCTTCGGGTTCTGAAGTCATAAAACCAAATCAGTTGAGTTAAATCAAAGATGGAAAGCCATACTTTACGGTCAATGTCATCCTGTTCCAACAACAGTCGGTGCAGATCTTCGACATCATTGTGCTTAAAGTACTTGACTTTACTGCGGGATGCGATCAGCCCCTGTTGGATGGCAAAGTTGACCCCTTCGTCACTGCAATCAAATCACTTTCAATCATCAGACAGACAGACATTAGATCAGAACTAACACAAAGATTACGTCTCCGACTTTGGAATAGGCGGGTATTGCACTTGAAATGGCAGAGAAGCCATAAGAATAGAGAACAGCCTCTTCTACACCCATGAACTTTGCGAGTCTCGACTCCAGTTCCAAATGGATGTCTAAATTGGAATGGATTAGAAATGATAAAATTGTTTGTCATTGGCACCGACCGACAGTGCCATAGAAGCCACGGGGCCCACAAGAGCCGACTCCATATTTGCGCAGACTTTTAATCGCAGATTCAATGCATTTGTCATTTTCGACAAAACCCAAGTAGTTATGTGTCGACAAATTAAGACAATCCTTTCCGTCGACGACAATACGTTTGCCTAACTTTGAAGTCACAATTCTTGGATTCAAGGCGTAGTGGTCTGAAGCCGTTTCCGGCACTAATGGTTCCGGTGTCCACTCATTGATCAGTTCTTCCTTTTCCTAAAACCGTTGAATAATAGAAGCAAAGGTCAAATCCAATCAAATGCTAACCTTTTCGGACAGTTTTGAAGACTCGGGTTTATAGCTCTTATGGAATATTAGCCATAAGACACACATAAGGAGACAGCCCTCAAGTGCCAAATGATACTTAGGGGCCGACACTAACGAGTCGAACATCTCCTTTAACTCCCACTTCATATCCATTTTGATTAAAAGTATTGCAATTTATTCCGAATTAACTTTAATTTAAAATTTAATAAATTTAAAAAATACAACAAAAAAGATGGAAATTTGTGGCCAAACAAGTGATAAGAATTGGATGAATCATAAGATAACATAAAAGAAAATGAATTCATAGATAGTATCCCAACATATCTGTAGTTAAAAGGAAAGTAATGACTGAAAGAAATGTTTGCTTCAAATGAGTTCTCCTTTACTAACAAATACCAGGAAAGTAAATAATGCCATAATTCAAATGAATTGGAGTTCAAAATGAATTAATTGACTGAAGGACTCATCCAATACTCAAATACGGCTCACGTTTCACATGACTTCCATTTAAAAGTTAGATTTTGTTTTGTAGACTTTACTCACTCTGTTTCATATGATTTCATTCATAAATTGTTGCAATCATTTGTTACATCATTTCAGTCATATTTTCATTAATATAATCAAAAGATGTCAGTATTTTTAGCCAAACATATTATTTATCCACTGATCTCACAATTCATGTCTTCGGTGTTCCCAACACCCAAAATCATATCTTGATAATATCTTGATTTCGCCTAGAATTAAACAAAACCCACCTTGAGATTTACTTGAAAATATATTAGTCAAATATCAGTTCATTTTATGGGTTTTAATCCATAAAATATTTGTTTCAACTAAATTATATAATAGACAAATGCAATAGGATTTTGAATGCATTCACTTTTAACAGAAGAATATAATGAATAGAATAGAATTTAATTTACTCAATTATAAACTTAATCATAATTAAACTATATCATTTTACATTATTAAACAAAATTTCACCTTGAGCTAACATGGACAGCCTTGCATCTACCTTGAGACTTGAGGGAGAACCTAATTCCTTGAGAATGAAGATGTTCGCTTAGGGATTGGGATCTCTATTTCAGAGTCTGAGTGAAATTGACATTATTTACAGTGGACTACCAGTATAGTCAACACCAATGGTTTGAACAATCCGTTGACTATAGAGGATTGTTGACTATACTGGCATTTTATTCAAAACATACCTAAATAAAAGGTTTATTATTTAAATCACATTATTTAGATTCTGCATCAAATACAGCAAATTTATTACAAATAATTAGTTATTTACGATTGTTTAAGAGATTTGAGTGAAGTTGTAGTTAGTTTTCTCTGAATATCATTGAAGATATTACTTATAGAATTCAATTTATGGTCACTTATAATCACATCTCTT
>JAQIWP010000213.1:0-32738 GCA_034695525.1 Euzetes globulus
GAGGGAGGGAGGGAGAGAGAGAGAGAGTCAGATAATTTCTAGAATCTGAGCACGATTTGTAATGAGACCTCGATTATTTATAATTAAAATTTACATCAGAACAGAATTTATTTTATTTCACTTCACGTTTCGTTTTGTTTTTCACTTTTCCGGATATTTTCAATTAATTTGCAGAAACTGAACCAGAAATTAGTGGTTTACTAGTCCTCCTATTACGTGAGAAAGGTATTTTTAGCAAGCCAATTTGGCACTAAATTAGCCTAATGGTTTACTGCGGTCATAAACTTGCTGAAAATATTCAGAAATTGACTTATAATTTATTATTTGTTAAAAGTATATCTTTAAAATTAATTAATTAGCAAGTTTAAAATCAATGCGTAGTGAAAGTCGATAAAATTATTCATGAAAGCGTATTTTATAAATTTATTTAGCAAGTTAGAACAATTAATATTTCTAAACAATTGATTTTTTGTATTAAGGAAACTGGAAAACAGTTTCTATCATGTTAATTTTAATCGTGATCATTGTTGTAGCTTTGAAAATAAAATAAAAATAATGGATTATAGCTTAGAATTGGGTCCATTGTAAAATGTTTCAACTGATTTAATAAGATCAAATAATCCATATAATAAAATTGCAGTTTTGAAAACGTAACTCCTTCACATTATACTAGCTCAATTAAAAAGTAAGATTTGATGGACGAGCTTGTCAAATTGAGTCAAAAATAAAATCAAATCAAAAGTAATTTAATCGCAAATTAAAATCTAAATTACTTTTAATTAAATGTTATTCGCAGGCAATCAGACCAACAAATTAGTTGAGAAAAGCAATAATTATTCTGTTCTGTGTGACTATTCATTAGTCAACTTATTTCTCTTAAATTTAATCTTGGCAATTAATCAAGAATTAATAATTTTTCTCAAACCACAAGGTAAAAGCTTTCCAAATACTTTTCACACGAAATACAAAAAACAAATAATAATAAAAAATTATTTCAATTAATTATAACAAAACGAATGAAACGATTATTCAAATCAATTAATCCTTTGTTTTCTAAAGTATGTGAAATATAAGACAATTTTCTTGACATAAATTCCTTTACTAATGAACTGAGAGAAACAATTTCATTGAAATATTAATTACCTTTGTACTAATCATTTGTTGATAAATTATCAGGTTTGATTAATGATAAGAAAGGGTAAAAATAGGACTTTGTCACAAGTAAGAATGTTCATCTGTAAACAACAGAATAAAACGATAAACAAGGAACTCTGAGAATTACAACCTGGCTCATTAATTTTAACCTGCTTATTTTCTATAACTCGATAAGAATTAACCAAAACAAATAATCAAGAATAAAAAATGAGTCGACTGAAGTATTTTGAAACAAAATATTTTATTAAATATTTCGACAAATAAACAGAAAACTTTAAAATACAGTTAAACTCCAATAAAAAGGAACTCATTTTTTCAACCAACTCTGTTTCGTTATATTTAAATTTTTTATATCGGGATTCGACTGTGTTTTTTTGAAAAATGAAATAAAATTTTCGCAAAATAAGTGCTGAGAAGAAACCGATTGCTTTACCCAATCATATGGTTTTCCCACTGTTTATAAACAGTATTTTGATATTTGGCTGACATTTATAACTACAGTGTATTTAAAAATAGCATAAAAATTGATAAAAACAACAGAAAAGAAAAGATGAGATCAAAAAGAAATTCTCAGATGATTTTTGGCATAAAAGTAGTGCCAAAACATATGTTTATATAATGTTTTCAAACACCAAATCATGTGAAGATTGGCTCCATTTGGGAGGAAAGTTATACTTATGGTGTGCCTCAGAAAATCATAGAATACAATTTTAATATATTTTTTCAATCGAGAATAATCTCTATCATTTTTATTAAACAGTGCCCTAACCTTTAGGCTGTCCTTAACGTATGATAATTGGATTTTTCCTCTTGAAGTTTATTCAATAAGAATATTCTTAGCTTTTATTCTGAGCTCTATGTCTGAGATCTGTTTAATTTTCGTTTCGATTAAACACGGAGTCTGAGTGTTTTTGCTGTAAATAGTGGAATACCAGTGCACTACTGGTGTATATTCTATTCTCAATGCCTGTTCTCTTAATGGAAAGTCCTATCCTTAGCCCTAACCTATCCATAGCTCCGCGGATGAGTCGAATCGACACTAGAATTGAAGGCAAAACACTGTTTGTTGTTATTCGATGTGATTATAATAAGAGTTTTAGGGCACAGAATAACTATTAAAATCAATGTATGATCACAATCCCATTGGCACTAATCCCAGGATATTTGGGCACACAATTTCTTTCCACTCAGGGTTTTTATGAATTGGAAAAGAAATTCTTAAGGAAATAACAGAAAAGATAGGTTTGAATGTATTAATAGAAGAAATGTATTTAATGTTTAATGATTTTCATTAAAATTTCATTGAATATAAAACTCTCTCTTAGTATTCGTGTCATTCAAAATGCGAATTACAAAAAAAATATAAACAACAAAAAAGATGAAAAAATACAAATCACTGAATGAAACAAAAAACAAAAAATTCCCAAATATTTTACTCTTTCTTTTTTTACTTTTAAATAAACAGTTTTTCCGCAATTCGATCTCGCAATTCAAATAATTTTTAGATGAGCTATGCACATTTCTTAGTGGTAATTAATCAACGACATACCTTGCTAGAGGACCTGACTTCTTTGAGCGATAGTTGAGTATTTTCTCCACCATGGCATAATTGCCATTGCGGGCCGCATCCAAGAGCTCCTGTTCTTTGCCCATGATCAAAATGATGCACAATCAATCTATTCCCCCCTGAGGTTCAAGATGAATCACCAGGCAATCAATAATAATGTCTGCAATACAGGAACAGTTGAATTGCACATGAAATCAATTTGCAGGAGTAATATTCTGGTCAATTATTTGACAATTATTTGCAATCGAAACAATTTTATTCGAGAATAGCATCGAACACATATTAGTTATCCTGGCCAATTAACAAGCAAATTTTCAACTATACTTGATACAATTAAAATTATTATTATTATTCTGTTTGAAAACCATTTTCATTTGAATAGTGGTTTCGATGGCTTCACAAAAATCTCGAATATTTTTATTCCTAATTCCAGTAAACGTCTTATCTATTGCTAGGGTTAGTCATAGCAATAGTGAGGGCCGAGTGAAGGGCTATGTGTCAGCTCTCACATCATATTCTGCACACAACGCACTCCTTATTCTTCTGGTAATGCTATGTATGAAAACCCCCGCAAACAGACAGAGCACAGAACAGACAGTTATATACAATATATATTTTTTTCTTGATTTTTAGTTCTCCACAAACACTTCGCTCTCTCTATGTGTTTGTTATCTTCGCACTCATTCTGTGCGACTACTGGCAGCCGATAGCGTGTGTCGGCGCATGCCTTTCCAGTGCCGACGACCGATATCTTCAATAGGAGGGGACAGACTGGTTGTGCAGTTCAGTTGTTCTGTGCCGACGTCTTGTAGTATTAAAACGAAATAAAAAATATTTAAATAATCTATATTTTATTCATTGTATGTAACAGGTTCCATTCTTATAAATAAATAATGTACCAGAATCAATTATTTATTTATTTCATTTTAAATATGATAAATATTATTTTTGCTTTGCTAATCTTTATTTATGTTTAGTGTGATTCATATGAGCTTGCTAACAAATGCTCTTTTTAAAATTTTCCATTCAATTGACTGTATTCTGAGAAACGGTTTGAAAAAGTTCATTGATTTTTCAATAAACGAAAAGTCAATAAACTTTGTTGTAATCAAATGTTCAATAGGTTTGCGACAAAGCAATCTGCCAGAACAATTTGAATAATGGAATTTGCCATGCTCAATCGGCTAGAAAATCCGATAAAAACCACGATTCCCCGAACTCATTGCTCATTTTATATTTTTCTCGACAAAAGAGGTACACTTTGTTCAACATTGTTTAATTTTTGCAACTGTTCCGGATAAAAATAGCTCTTCTCTATTAGATTAGTAACCATGACAACAATTCTCAGTGCAAATAAATTCTCATCTAGGATAATAATAAAAAGAAAATTAGGTAGTTTATTCACCGATGAATTAGGGCCTAATCCAATTAAATAAATTTATTCTGACATTAAAACTTAAAATGCATTAAATAGATTAATTAATTCAAATTAACTGGATCGAATTCTCCGTTAATTAGGTTTATGTAAATTTTTCCATCATTTGAGTAAACAAATTAATCAGAAAATAAATTAAAGATTTTTAAATGAATGCAAATTAGAGTATAATTAAAGTTCATTTGAATCTAATTATGGAAAAATCGAATCGAAAACTTTATCATGGCTATTTTTCAATGTTAGCCTTTGGTGAATTCTAAGGTCAAATTCAAACGGTCTGCTAGAATATTAATTAGTTATTTGAAATTTAATTTAAATTCCTTTGGTTCTAATTTTAATAAATAGAAATTTTTATCATGATCGTTTTAATTTTAAATTTGCAAACAAATCCATTAATTTCTGGCTAATTATCAAACAATTTTTAAATTAACTGTGCAATTTTTACAAGAATAAAATAACAGATAATAAAAAGCACTAAAAAACTTTTTTTTGAATAATTTGAAAATTTTGATAATTATTTGAATGAATGTTTTGATAGCATTGAAAAATCACACCTAAAACAGGAAATCCATCAAATGGTCTGTCAGACGGTGTTTGATCCTTGCATTTAATAAATATAATTTAAATTCAAATTCAAATGCAGGCCTTCCCCTCAAACAACAATCAGATTAGGGGTTGTGTCGGGTGTCGGCGCTCTTATAAGATTGTTATCAACCACTAACTCCCACGATATGTAAATTTTAAATTATTTTTAACCAGGCGTATGACTCACACAACCCGGTGCTCCCCTTCATGTTTCGGGAGGAGGACTAACTCCCGGAACACTTGTGCTGTGCGAATGAAAGAAGAACAAGTCCTGATGTTGTGACTATCGCTATGACGACAACCTGTAAAATGGTTTCTTTGAGCTTTGAATTAACGCTATTTTTAAGCCGACATTAAAACACATCATTTGGTGTGGGATTTGACTCAAGACTGGCACTCATTCTGAGCCGATTCAATCGATTCTCGTCGATAACTTCCAGGAATTTTCAATTTTCTAGTAAGTCTTATCTTTTATTTATGTTTTTATCAGCTTTTTGTTGATGTTTTCAATATTTTTTTTGATTATATGAGGAATTTTTGCGATAAAACACAGAATTTTCAATAAAATCCTTTGTTTGAACTTAGAATCAAACATTAATTGCAAGGAAACTTTACAAAACAGTAGTTTCCTTGCTCATTTTCAATCATCTTAGCCATTTTATTCATCGATCAACTGAACTAGAGTCTCAAATAACAATACTAGACTTTACAGTTAAATTAAACAATTTACCATGCCTGTTTTTTGAATAACAATGAATTTCCGCCAAAAAACTATTATGTTCCTTTGAAAATTTTTTTCATTCAGTCTTAACCCAGTTATGAGTCATTCAGACAGCAATTATATTTTTGAAAAAATAACCCGAAGCTCATTTTCTTGCAATTTTATAATGAATTGATTAAAACAATGGAAAATTATAGCTAAAAGCAGGTGTTCCTGAAAAAGTAACCCTCAATATAAAAAAGCCTTCATTAAAATTCAAACCATTTAATCAAAGACCTCTTTTTCCGAACTAATCGTTCAGTACTTGGCGTCTGTGCTGAAGGACTGTCTGTTTACTAAATTAATGTATAGGTAGTGATAGAATCATTGTATTATTAAAAACTATTTCCCTGAATATTTTTATTATTTTTGTCCCAATTCTGCTAAACTACTATTAAAAGTCGCGAATAACTTAACTCTTGCAAAGTGGGAGGAGTGGAAAGCCATGAATGTGAGTTTATACCCGTCCAGTTACACTGGTATACACACAGTTTGATTTTGAAAGCCATTTGAGTTAATCATTAAAAATATTAGTTGTTATTTGAAGTTAAAAAACTGTTTGTCTCAAAGAGTGTTTGTTTGAAGACTGTTAACATTTATTGAAAGTTTACTTTAAATAACTGTTCAAGTAATCTATCAAATTTTGGACGGTTACATCTACAGTGATTAAAAAGATATTATTAAGCCAATAAAAATTTTATCTAGTTGATAATAAAACATTCGTCAAGTTTATCTTTGAATTTGATATTTACTAATAATATTTTTGTTGCAAATCGTAAGTCAATTGTTTTTCTGCATTTATTTGATAAACTAACCTTGTACATTAAAAGTTGATAATGTTTTTAGCTCTTATTTGTAAATGAATGCTAAATTAGTATACTCATTTTGACCTACTTATTCAATTGAAAGAGGATATTGAACAAGGAAATGAAATGTTAGAATTTATTCATTATGAATATCTTTTTAAGCAAATTCATTAGTTATGAAAAATAATTGAACTCAAGCATTCTAAAAGTTAACTTGTTTGTAATTTTTAGTCAAGTATTTTTGCTTAATGTACAAATGCCTTGGTGTTTCTTTCCAACCTATAGCATTGGTTTAGGAAGTGTCGAAGAGAGGTTAATATATAGTTTGTAATTTATTGTATCTTACAAGATTCTTTAATGAACTTTTGATTGCTCATTCACATTCAATGTAAAATCAGTTGTAAACTTGACTTTTATTGAAGTAAAATTATGTTACCATGTTAAATTAAGTTGATAGCTGGAATGGAAAATATTTGTTTTTATAAACTGTAGCTCAGGATGTGATAACAAAAACTTGAACTAGTTACCTTCAAGTTGCTTGTTTAACAATTTTCAAACTGTTAATCATTATTGAAATGTTAGTTAGAATATCAGTTATTTTTGAAATATAATATTTTTGACTCACTCCAATATCGATGCACAGTATTTGCTAGCTTATAATTGAGCAGTTGATTTTTCAAACTGTTATTCTCAACTTGCTAAACGAGAAATCTAATCAAAATCAATTTATTTATTGGTTGAGTCAGTTCAATTTTGATAGTTTTACTTTATTTTTGAAACTGTGATCTTTGCAAAATGTCGTTGAGCAATGCAGGCAAGATTGAAATTAGATTTTATTGCTGGCTATCAATGAAAATACAACGTGTAAACTATAAGCAAAAACATTTTAACATTGAATTTGCATTGAATTTCATTTATAGCTTTGCATTGAAAACAAGTTTTTGTTACAACTTTTTCAATGATTTGTTTTGATTGATAGGTTTGTTGAGACTTTTGTCGACCAAAACCACAACCAGTGCTGCAATGGATCCAAAGGACGTGCCATCAGTTAAGCTGAACAATGGTCTGCAGATGCCAATCATAGGTCTGGGCACATGGCAGGCGCCGCCCGATGGCTCTCTGTACCGGTCGGTGAAGACTGCCATCGACGTCGGTTACCGGCACTTCGACTGTGCCCTCGTCTATGAGAACGAAGAGGAGACCGGACGGGCTATTAATGATGCCATTAAAGAAGGAAAGGTGTGAAAAGCGCCTGATTTTGTTTGAATTGCCCTAAAAATGATTGAAATTTAGGTTAAACGGGAAGACCTGTTCATTGTGTCGAAGGTGTGGCTGACCTATCTCAGACGAGACCGGGTCATGCAGTGCGTCAAGAAGATCCTGGACAAGTTCCAGACACCATACCTTGACCTGTGTCTCATTCATTGGCCGATGTGTTTCGCACAGGTCGATGACACCCTCTTCCCGACCGATGCCAAAGGAAAGATAATCGGCGGCGACATTGACATCGTTGAGGCATATCAGGGACTGGAGGACTGTCTGAAGGCCGGTCTGGTCAAGTCGATCGGCATTTCCAACTTCACCAAAGCAAACATCGACCACCTGTTGGCCGGCACTACTGTTGTGCCCGTCACTAATCAGGTAAACTATAAGTTTGGATAATTATTGGGAAACCCCGCACAGAGTTGGGCTTATCAATGAGGAAAGTGTCAAAAATATGAGGAGTGATGACATAAGTCCACTGATGAGGGTTTGCCTCCAATATTCTGTTCAAAACCTGACTTATTGTCTGAATTGCAGGTTGAAAGTCATCCCTATTTGGCGCAAATAAAGCTGAAGAAGTACTGCGAAGAGAGAGGCATAACTCTGACCGCCTACTCGCCACTCGGCAATCCCGGCTCCAACTGCAACGACCGGCCTGATAAGGGACAACTGCTGAAGGACCCGGTTGTGCTGAAATTGGCTGAGAAGTATGGCAAAAACCCCGGACAAATACTCCTCAAGTTTCAGGTATTCCTCAAAACAAAAAAGTGTTTCGACTATTGTTTTGACACAACTATTGTCTTTTGGACGGACAGACCGATAGAGGGCTGATTGTGGTCCCGAAGAGTGTCAATCCGGACCGGATTAAGTCGAATCTCCAGATCTTCGACTTTAAGCTGACCGATGACGAGATCAAGGAATTGGAAGCACTGGACTGCGGCTATCGGTCCAATCTGTTTGAGATCACTCGGGATCTGCCGAACCATCCGTTCGACCCATCCATTGATTTTTAAGTCTTTTTGACTACAATTTGAAACTGTTTTGCATAATCTTGGTTGATTTCCAGACAATATTTTTGCCGCAAAAGTTCTCTTTAATTCAATTTCAATATTAATATTAATTAATATTTTTGTTTGAATTTTTTATAATTAGTATTAATTAAAATCAATCAAAATCTATGAATAATATTGTAATCGAAACCAATGTTTAATTCAAATCTGAATTTGAAGTTAATTTTACGAATGTTTCAATTCTTTTGTAACTTTTAGATATCAGCAATAAAAGCATCAATTGATTAAATTGATAAGTTTATATTAATTAATCAGGCTACAATGCTCAAGGCTTTTAAATAAAAAATGCAGTCAAACACGGGATATCCAAATGAAATATTTTTCTAATTGGGTGAAATTCAAATTAGTTTCATAATAAAATTTACAGTTTAACATGAACAATTTTTTAATGCTGATTATTCAGATTAGCAATATTGAATAATCTGTTCTATGTTAATTATAAATTTATCTAATTTAATTTTTCAAACTGATTATAAATTAACCTTATTGGTTGATCTGGGCAAACTTCTAAATTAAGTTTTAGCTGATATTTGATACTTATTTTGATTTCAAAAAGCATTTGAGTTAATTAAAAATATAAATTCATTTTAGACATTCAATTCAAATAGTCATTAATCAGAGCTGAAGAAGATCTTGGTCACATTTATAAAATTTACATCACATTAATATAATTTAATATAATATTTACAGTCAAGCCATTAAATAAAAGTTTTAAAATGAAAATTGACACATTAATTATCCATGATAATGTTTTATAGTATTGTTTAAACTGCTAGAATATCTAGCGATAATATCAACCTTTTTGAGCTAGATACTTCTAGCTTTTTATACAATAAAAATTTATTAATTATTAATTGTGGGAATATTTTCGGCTGTAAACTAGGAACCTTGATCAGGCATGGGTTGCTGTTTAAATGACAGGATTCTGTGCATTTGGTTCCTAACAGTTGACTAGAATCGGGAACCGAAACACGAGGTCTACCATTATATCAGGTCTCAGATATTGGGGAGAATTTGTTCATTTGTTTTAAATTAATTTCAAAAAATATTATTTCAATAGAGAGTCAACATAAATAATTAACCTATTAAAAATCATATTAAAATCCATAAAATTTCTCCAAGACGAATCCAAGAATTGAGAGAAAAGTGCAGATAAAATATAGAAAAAGTTCCTGTCTTATCTGTTCAAAGAGTATTGGCTAGAATTTAAACAGATCCTGCTCAACGAGCTGATCAAAGTTGCCCACGTAGCCATTGTCCTTTAAAGAATCTTTTTTCCATTTTGAATATAAGCCTGTTTCTGTGCTCCAGGATATTCTAAATTAAATTCAGGTGAAATTGAATAATCTTGACTTAAATTGTAACAGAAATTTAATATTTACATCTTGTTAATGTCAAGCAAATATGGATGTCTACTATTTAACATAGAAGACATAAAATATGGTTGTTGCTGTCCACCAGAACTTGAAATGTGCAAGCTATTCAGAAACTGTTGATGGTTGCTTAGCTTGGCCATTTTCATTAAAAGATAAATAAGCGTTAATCTATTCTTGACAAATGCAGTTTGTCCAGTTTATATATTTTTACCCAGACTTATGAAATATTGAGGGTCAATCCAATCGTTATAAACAGTTACTTTTATTCTGCGTAGAAAATCTTTGGCCATGGGTGAATCATCTTGGTGTGCATATTGATTTATCAGGTCGATATTAAGTGCAACAATTTCAACATCTTTTCTATCGTATAGATCATTCCAAGAGTCAATTACATTCATTGGTATAGTTCTAACTTTTTCATTCAAGATTAAATTGCAGAATAATATTGAAATAAACATTAGATTTAATATCCAGGCTAATATTATCATTTTACATGCTGTATTGTATTTGCTTGATATTGGCATTGCTTTTGATAGGAAAACACATAATAAGTCAATAATTGTTTGGATGAAATAACTGAATTTCCACTGTTTTACTGATAAAATGAATGCTACGAAAATTAAGACCAAGATTAAAGAAATTATTGAATTGAAACTGAAATGATAGAAATATGATAATATCATTGAATCTCCTGGATATTTCCAATAAGCAATTCGGCTTTCATCGGTGAAATCAATAACCTTGGTCAAGCTGAAGGTCATGTTAAGCTTTTTGTACTCATCAGAGAAGAAGACGTATTGTGTCGCGTCGGTTAAAGTAGCGATGAAGTCTGGTGGACTGACCTGGTAATAATTGATCATCTCTTCAATTGATTCGGGAGGTTTTAAGAATCTGAGCCTGGAAAGTTTTAATTTAATAATTATTTTTAGAATCAATAGAAAAGTTACCATGCTCCTCGCAGTTTAGCTAGTTCTTTGAGTAATAATACCATGGGACCAAAAATTTTGAATGTTCTGCTCTAACTGTACCACTCAAACAGATCGTAATTAACGAATGGCAGATACATTGCAGGTATAAATAAAATGGTCTCATTAGAATCATTTATGGTGAATTTTTCTCTCATCAGGCTCTTGTCAAATTGAACAAAATTAGAGGAAACCATTGTTTGATTGATAAAATATTTAATTTGTAGTAAATATAAGTCGACTGAGAAATTGAATGGGTAGTTTATCAAATGCAATCAGTTTGAAACTGTAAGTTACAGCCCCTTCCAGAAAGCCAACATTGAAAATTATTTTTCAAATATCCAACTTGATGATTTGTCTAAAGTTTCAATTTAATATTATGTTATAATGTAATCATGGCAACCGAAAACATTTCAAAATAGTTAATTAAAAGAGATAACCAAGTAAATTTAATTAAAAAACTTGTCTAATAATAGCAGGCATTCCTAAAGTTCAGGGGATAAAAAGAGGGAATAAACGGCCTAGTTTCTGATGAAAATTGGGAGGGGTTAAAACAGCTAAATAGGAAAGGGGTTGAGCATATAGTAAGATAGGATGATTTGACCGCCGCCGATTTGCATATCCTACTTTTAAATAGGATAGGCAATTTTTTTTTCGGCTTATGAGCATGTTGAAGTACCTAGACCATTGTCTAAATTCGAAAGAAGAAGATTGAAAATATCGTGATTTGAAAGAAGAGATTTATACTTGAATAAGATATTATTGTTAAGTTGAAAGAGAAAATAAATACTCAACTCATACTTTAAACAATGAAATAGAAATAATTTGGAAACTGTAACTAATGTTTACAATTCATTTTTGTATTACAATTTTGTTTAATAATATTTCTTAAATATTGAAAGATAAATTTAATCAAGCAAAAATTCTGTTACAGTTTTCAAATCAATGAAATAACTTATAAGTAAACTTTTGTTTCATTAGTATTTGTAAATATCTCATTGATAAAGTATGAATGAGTATTTATTTGCTCTTTCAACTGAATATTAATTCACGAATTCAGACTACAAACTTTTTCGAAGAGAGAATTTGTCTAATCTATCAAAGTTGCGTTTTTGCAACTATTTCACTTTTAATGAGACGTTTATTTTTGAATTAATGCAAGCACAAATTCACTTTGAAAGTCGATGCAGTAAACTGTGTCGAAAGAATTGCTTAGAAGTGTTTTATGACTTTGCCATTGATGTGGCCAAAGGTCACATTTGGGTAAGATGGTCAAACCAGTTCGCCATTACACTCCAGCACAACCGATTTCCTGATCAGATTATTATTCATAAGCCGATTATGAGCTGGATAGAACTGATGTCCGGTTTCGGGGGACTCTTGGGAATGTGGTTGGGGCTCAGCGTTGCTTTTCTGATAGACTATTTTATAGGCTTTATCTAAATGTCAATGATGCTCATGATAAACTATTTATTTTCAAATATACATTATGCTAAACTTAACAATAAATTAAAGAATTCAAAACATTGATAGGAAATGATATCAATTAACAGAATTTTAATTTATGATTCATTAATGTAAACATTATTCAAATGTCTACAATATTGAGCAATTTTAATCAAATTAAAAATGGCTGATAGAAATACAGACGGGGTAGTTTTATAAGCCCCTATACGGAAAATATTTATCATAAATTGTTTGCACCTTGTCAGTATAAACTCTAAGACATTGTAATCATTTGAATGGAAAGGACAAATCCGGAGCTCATTGAAGGTATACCTCAAATACCCCTAGCTGAAATTATGATTTTTTCGATAGAGGAAGTCATTTTGAACACTGTTTGTATGGGGCATTTTCTGAAATTCCTGTGCATTTTTCTCTAGAGGGACTCAAAGTCGTAATTTTTATTTCTTTGATCTGGTTAAATAAGACACCGTTTCTGACTATATGAAGCATGCTGAATCGAATGGTGGAGGTTAAAACTTTATAACTTTAATGGTTTCAAATCTTTTAAATTCATAAATGGTTCTTTTAGTTTACCAAACTAGCACAATTTATGTGAGGTAACCTTATTTTTCAAAGCATTTAAATTACAATCGAACCTCGATATATTAAATATGTGATTGAATAATAAACTTAGGTCCAGTTTGCATTGTAAATATTTTAAGTTAATTAACTTTAAGTGATGACCAGGGTAACCGCTTTGTATTTATGCGTTCATTATTTAAAAGAATATAAATGTTTATTTAATTAGTTGATAGAATACATTAAAATAATATAAAATAATTGCTTAAAGAGTTTAATATTTCAAAATAATTTGAATGTTTAAAAACATTTTGATTAGAACTGATATAAAAATAATAGAAACAATATAAGCCAAGGATAAAGGGTCCAATTTAATGTGGATGAGTCAAAGTGCGAAAACAAATAAATTCAGGAAAAACATTTAGAAGACAATTCCTTGGGTCAGAAGATGAGAGCACTTCATTCCGTTCCTTTTCTTGCAAACAAGGGCTTCGATACATTCTTTGACCTTAGGCATCTTCAAACATTTCATGGTCTCAGCCATACAACTCAGAGCCCATTGCCAGCCCATACAACTCAAGAACGGGTACAGTCTTAAACCAAAGCTACCAACTATCCGAGGTCTTGGAGTAGTTCCAGTGTCCGTTGCGTTGGGCTGACCTGGACCTGTTGTCTGCGCCAAAACAGCTATTTCTTTCAAAAGTTCAGCCAACCTATCAAATGGGCCTAAAGCAGGAGTACCTGTTGACACATTAGCTTGGTCAGTTGATTTAGGCACAGGTGCACTTGTGACAGGTGCTGGTCCGACTGTTTGCCCAGCTGGCAAAACCACCTTCGAGCCAGCAACGGCACCAGGCTGCACAGTTGCTGCTCCAAGGCCAGCAGCGTCAGTAGCTCCCGCAGCTGCAATAGTTGTCGGCTCAGTTCCAGCAGCAGAAGTTGTTGCTGACAGACTGGGGTCGGGCGACACATCCTGAGCAATCATGTTATGCACCAAACAAGTCATAACGAACAGTAATATAAGACAAATTGCTGAATAAAATATTTATCAATGATCAGGTACATAATAAGGCTATTATTATTAATCACCTTTCAAATAATCAGAAAGAGCCATGATCAGATAGTTATTTAATTGAATTAAAATATAGAATATATACGAATACTTTAGAAAACTTTGAAAAATGGATAAATAATTTACCTGGTTAACGATATTTATTCAATGTTTCATTTTCAAATCACATGACTACAGACTAAATTTCCAATTAAATTTACAGAATAATGAAGCAGTTATCAAATATCCCAGATCACATATCAAAAGATAACCGCTCATAAAAACATTGTTTTTTATATTTGGTCTTAAGCACAATTGAGCAATTAAATTTAATACTAATTACCAGTAAAAACCCAAAATTAATTCAATTTGTCTAGACTTTTGATATATTAGTTTATTCAGTTATTTGAGCATATCATTAAAATTTTAATTTGACCTAAATCAACTAGGTTAAAGGAATTGTTGATTTCAAAATAGGTTAAATTGGCTGAAAGTAAGCCTGGCTGAGAGTAAGACAATTCATGATATTTTAAAATAATGACAGTTTTTATATCATAATAAATGTTACATCAGTTTATGTATAAAGCGTACAATCAATAAGTAGCTTGGTACTAACTCCATCATGAAATCAAATAAGATAAAATGATTCATTGGGAAAAGGTCCAAACAGTAGAACCCGATCTCAGAACCGGACATTTTCTCAATGAAGGCCATAATTTTAAGCTTACTTATGTGACTTGATTCTAAGGTTGACCACGAACCTAGTAAGATGTGAAAAAATAAATGCTAGACATTCCAATAGCAAGAATGATTAAGAATATTCAGGTCAATGTCAGAATATTTCTCAGATATTTTGTGAAACTCGAAGTCAGATCTGAAGCATTCATCAAAATTCTTGCACTTAATTGAAACCCCGGTTCTAAATATAGAGCACTCTTCTGGCAAACGATATGTTTGTTTTGATTTGTTAGTCAAAGAATATTAGCCGAAGCTTTTCATAAACAGCACAGAATAGCACAGCCATCAGAATATTTTTGCGTCAATAGCTCGACATTCAACAGTCCATAAAAATAGTTTCTTTGCCAGTTTTCGTCACTAAGTTTTACTGACGACGCCTTTCGGTTGAGTAGTTCTATAAACAATACACTCAAACCTAATTAAACACTCATCTACCAAATTCAGTAAAATAACCAAGCTAACCAAAACTCAAGAAATAGATCAGCAAAAATATTAAAGAAATTAATTTGCTAGAAAAGTTGAATGAGCTAGAAATTTAAATGCTTCAGAAATGTCTTAAAATTTTTTCATTTAAATTATTCAGCATTTGTAGCTCAAGAATTTCAAAATGAACTTGAAATTAGTCGTAAATAAATTTCTTGTTCTTCATTCAATGCAATATTAGCGCCAGTAGTGCACAGATCATCACTTAACGCCTGATATAAACATTTTCAATCTTAAAGACTTTTGTTTAAAATTCAGTTTAAATTCAAGTATTTGTTTAGAAAACTTGTCATTCAATTCGAAATTATTATCAAAATTTTATTGTGAAAACTAGTGTTTCTTCAATTAGTCTTGCTAATCTGTTGGAATTTATAATAATCCTGGCTAATTAAGAGTTAATATTAAAAGTGATCAATGGCCACTTACGAAAGGGAAAGGGCTCGCAATGCCTACAAAAAACAAATGGATTACTTTAAGAATGAAATGAGATATGAACTGAGAAATTATCCGGTAATCAATTTTGATGCCAAGATGAAGATCAAATTCAAGGCCATGGGACTGAGAAGAGAGTGCCTGGATAACTACAGGGAGAGTTGTCGAGGCATTGAATACGATACAAAACTTCACGAACACACCGACTGTTTCAAACAATTGACTTTTACGTCGATTAAGAACAAGAACATTCACGTACTTCAGTATGAAGAGGATCTGATGGAGGGCCTGGACAAAGTGATCAGAAATATTGACATCTTAACTGATGATAACAAAGAGAAAATGATTTTTCTAAATGATTTTGCCTGTTATGCAGCAAGATTCTAGGTGAATCGACAGATATTTGGAACAAAAATTCACCTACCATTGATTTGTATAGAATAATCTGTTAACAATTTATTAATATGAGGAGTAATCCAGATATTTAAACCAAAGTCAATTATTTTCATTGTTAAAAACTGTAATCTATTAAAAAATGAAAAATTAGTTTGATATGCACTTGAAACTTTTAAACGTAGACTAATTCAATTACAAGAACTTAAATGTATTTTAAATATAATTTTGGTATTTAAAAAATTTAATCTCAGCTATTTATAAAATTTTTTTGAATTTTTCGAGTCAATTAATTAAATTAAAAGTTATAAAATCTTATTTTAGTTCTTTCTAAGATTATTATACTTGAATATAAATAAAATAAATTGATAATTTGGAATAAAAAATAAATTTTTGGTTTTTAAAGAAATTCTGTTAATTTTGATTTTTTGATTCTCGTTTGGAATTAAAGGCTTGTGTTTTGCAAAATAAATAAATATCTAACTAGTTCAACAATTAAAAAACCCATGTTTAATGAAACCCAGATATAAAAGACAGTTTTGATTTTCATCAAAAGTCTAACTAGATAAAAGCATTTAAATAACCATGTAAATTATTTTGATAAAGTATGTTCTTATCAAACTTGATATAAGATTATTCAGTGAGTTTGGCCCATGAATTAAAAAATAAACAAAAAATTATTAGTCCAATCAAATAGAATAATTAAAATGGTTAAATTTGAAGAGCACTAAATTAATGCCAATAATCCAGGATGGGATTGATTTTTAGGTAAACCGACCACTTGTCAAATAAAACAAATTAAAACAGAAAAGATTTTGAAATCAATGGAGAGGGACAGAACTCACGGCAGCTTTCCGGTAAAATAATGGACTAAAAGTGATACGTGTGTCTTATACAGGGTGGTTTTTAAGTCACTAGACTTGTTAAAATCAATTTACTCGAAAACTAGCAGAGATAAAAATTTTATTTTTTCTGTGTCTTGAAGATAAATATTTGGAAATTAATGTAAAAGATGTTCGAATTGAGAGCCATTTGTCTCAACCACGCGGTGAAGTCTACCTTGAAAAGCCATTATAGCCCGTTGTCTGACCTCATCAGGAATGCTACTGATCTCTTCAGTGATGCAAAAGTTAGTGTTTGGGCAGCCATTTCATGGCGAGGAATAATTAGCCATTATTTACTCACAAAATATGTGGATGAGTTTGTTTATCGCGAGGAAGTGCTTGAAAAATTTATCAAAAGTGCACAAGACAAAAGAATGGTCAATAAATATTGGTTCCAGCAGGATGGCGCGACAGCTAAACGCACTGAAGACAACTTTTTTCCTCATTGCAAGTGCCTTTGGAAACTAAATTATAGGCCTAGATTCAAAGAAAAAGACCTGGCTTTTCAAGATAGACTTCACCGCGTGGTTGAGACAAATGGCTTTCAATTTGAACATCTTTTATATTAATTTCCAAATATTTATCTTCAAAACACAGAAAAAATAAAATTTTTATCTCTGCTAGTTTGCGAGTAAATTGATTTTAACAAGTCTCGTTACTTAAAAACCACTCTGTATTTCGGTATTAACCTTCTTGTCATACACTTATTTTCAATTTAAGTTCTTTCATTTCTAATTGTTAGAAGTTTAACTATTTTTTTCAAGGTTTCTCGAAAAATTCTACAATGGTTTCACTATTTGGTGGTTTGGAACAGTTCTTCAGATGTTAGACCAACAGATCCCACCGAAACATAAATTCTAACATCAGATTTATCAATTTCTAACTGAATTTTGGTAGAACTATCTCGCCATCCCTATGCTAATTTTAAGAATTTTCATAGAAAAGGCTCAAAAAGTAAAAATCTAGAATTTTTATCTGCATTTCTCATGGAATTTTATGCAGCGCTAGTGGTAGAACATCAGAAAAAGTTTATAAATCAAAAAGAACTTTGATGAACTAGAGCTCGGTTGTGGGGGAATAGGTGTGAAACCAATGATTTTTGGGTAAACCGATGACTAGCGGTTAGTTGAATGATACAAGACAATTGATTTTGCCATCAATCGCTGGGCGCCGACTCAGCGCTGTTTTCCGCCTAGTTTTAGATCTTAAATTTTAATCGCCTGTCCTTTATTTCTGTATCAACTTTAATGACAACCACTTATTTTCAGTTTTTGACCTTAACTTTTTCAAATGTTGGAGGTTAACCTTTTTCTTTCAAAGTTTTTCGAAAAATTCTACAATGGGTTTTCACCATTTGGTGGTTTGGAACAGTTCTTCAGATTTTAGACCAAAAGATACCATCGAAACATAAAGTTTAACATCAGTTTTATCAATTTCAAACTGAATTTTGGTAGACCTATCTAGCTATCACTAAGCTAATTTTAAGAATATTCATACAAAAGGCTCAAAAAGTAAAAATCTAAAATTTTTATCTGAATTTTCCATGGAATTTTATGCAGCGACAGTGGTAGAACATCAGAATAATATTAAAAATGAATAAGAACCTTGATGAACTAGAGATCGGTTGTGGCGGAATAGGTCTGAAACCAATGATTTTTGGGTAAACCGATGACTAGCGGTTAGTTGAATGATACAAGACTGATTTTGCCATCAATCGCCGGGCGCCGACTCAGCGCTGATTTCCCAATAGTTTTAGCTCTTAATTTTTAACTGCCTGTTCTTTATTTTGGTATTAATTTTTATGACAAAGAAATCTTGATAATTAAAGGGGGATAACCCACATTTTGTTAAATATTTTGTGACAACTCAGAAATTGTTGGGTCTTAGTCAAAACAATTCTGGTAGGTTATCGTCGTGATAGAGTGCTGATACAGCTCAGTGCTTCTTCTTAGACACCCACTGAGGCCAAGTTGAGAGGACACAAAAGTCATATTAAAGATAGTAAAAGCCTATTTTCAAAACAGCGTGGTGATTTTTATATCCGGTTTATGCCTTCATTGGCTTCTGAGTGAACTTAATCCTTTTTAATTAAGTCGACTCAATATTTGCATATTTGGTTTTAAATTTCCGTTCATTTCATTTAATAAACCATTATTTGCAAAGTTTTCAATAATTTCTACAAACATTCAGCAGTTGTTTAACAAAATGTCAGACGAAGCCATTGAAGCGATTAACGCAACTTTTCTCTATGAGAAGGATAAGAAAGGTAAAGTCATCTTTCATATTAGCTAAGCGTCAATCCAAGAAAAGTGAACTAAATTTATCTTTTTGATAATATAGGCGATGATCTGAGTTTCAGTAAGTATTGTCTTTTAAAAGATCTCAAATAAAACCGATTTAGTCAACTGTATTGCATTTCACATATTCAGACACTTTTATTCATTTTTGAAACCAATTAGTTATGAATGACTGCGAATTTCCCGAAAGTCCGTAATTTTGCTCCGCGAAGATATCCATTACCCCCTCTGACCACTATGTTTCCGACAATCCGCAATCCACTGGATAAGATTCCTGAGATGAAGGAATGGGTCCAATGGTGTTACGAATGCAGTCTGATACCCGAGGAAAAGTTTGACAAATTCAAGGGTGGCTGCATTTTTTCTTCATTCTTTTGGCCCCACTGTAAGGAAGTCCAGCGGTACCAGAATGTCACCAAAACAAAGATAATGTTCTTTGTTCTTGATGATCACACGGAGACAAGTTGGGGCGATATTGCCCGTTATATGGGAGAGTGCCAACGGATCTGGGGACAAGTGGAGGCAGCTTGCAACAAAAGCATCAGCAAAAAGCATATATCAATGACAGGTTGGAAACCATATGTGACCTCCTTTTACGCCCTTTTCGACGATATATGCAGGACTTATGATGACGTCCAGAAGGAGCGCTTTGTGTGGCCGTGGAAGTATTATATGCAGGGCAATTTGGAAGAGACAGAAGCCGTTCAGACTGGAAGTCAATTCAAGGATATCGAAGATATTGTTGAAAGTAAGTGTTCTTAAGTGGATCTTATCATTTCTAGTTCTCCAAATTCTTGATAATGGCTAATTAAGCTAGTTTATTCTAAAATTACTAGTTCACTGTAATAAGTCTAATTAAGAACAAAATGGCGTAAAATAAGTGTTTCCTGTTGTCATTTCAGTCCTCCATTTTTGTTATATCCTCCCTCTATACCTTCCAGGTTTTTTTTAATGAAAAATAAATCATTATCCACACTAGGGTCAACTTTTGCATCCCTGGTTAAGAGTTAGTACTGAGTTCGTAGTCCCCTAAGCATAGTTTAGCCGTTCCTGCTTCCAGAGTTAACAAGAAAAAGACATTCTGTATGAGTAGTTTTCCAAGTTCAAAGATTTTTTTTACTTAGATTTGAAGGAAATCAATCGGAACATGGAATTATATGTTTGCAGTTAATCGAGCACACAGACCACCTATTTGTGCCAGAAGAGGAGTGGAATGCCCCGGGCTTTATCGGCTTGATGGAATTAGCTTGCGAATGTTCTGTCATCTCAAATGACTACTTTTCGTTTGAGAAGGAGTGTAAGGAGCAGAAAAACGATCTTGCTAAATGTTGTAATGTGGTGGTTCTCACTGCCCGATCGGAAAAGTTACTGAAGAGTCGGAAATGGTGTAACGACACCCTTTACTTCTTGGACAGAGCAGATGGAATCGTTGGGGGTAACCACAAAGTCAACACCCTTGTTGACCGATACAATAGATTTAATGATTAATTCAATGTTTAATCGGTAACCAAATTATGAAAATCAAATTTTTTTAAAGTGTAAAATATGGCTTCAAAACTAACTCAAAAAGTTTTAAATTCAATAAAGAATTCATTACTCGTTAAAAATGAATATTTGTAAAAATTCTTAGAATATTCTTAATAAATAAATTTTAAAAATGTATTTTGAAGCTGCAAGTTGTTCTCCAATGCAACTCAGAATCATTTATTTTAATTTCATAACAAATAATTTTTACTTGGATCGTTTAGTGAAAATGTGTAAATTATTTAACGTCTACTATTGATTATTCCTCTAATTAAATTTTGCGGAAAATTGTCTTAATTGTTTTATTTAATGAAACTATTTATAAAACAAGGCTATAAATAGCAAGGTCGACTAATTTTAATGTAAAATCTATACAATTACTTTTTGCAATGAATACTGTAACACGGTTGTTTAATTTTAAGAACTTATTAGAGAATTATGTAGAAAATGCTAAAATAAAATGTGATTGACTCTAATCGTGTCAACAAAACTATTACAGTGTATTTCTGGTCATTTTTGATTGACACATGAAAATGCCTTCAGTAGAATAATTTTTTGGATTTCCAACCCCACTTATACATTGGTCCTACTTAATTCTTATTTTTCAATTGGCCTTTCATAACAAGGCTAATTATTTGGATAAGCTCAATATCACTGCAATATTTTCAAGCTAGAAATTACAATTTCAAAGATTGAGCTTTTTTATGGGTGAGAATAAAAAAGCGCAAGAAGGTCAACAGCACCTAATTTTAAAATAAATGACCAAATTACTTTTCAAATAATTCTTAAACTTACTTTAAATGAAACGCTTCTCGTTATGACAAACTGATCAGCACATGAAAAGCCTAACTTAATTCTTCTGGATGAAAGTAGCTCAAGAGCAGCAAGAATCTTCAAAAATAAATAAACAATTAACTTTAAAAAATAAAAATATTTAACCTACTTTAAATTTATTTTTAGTTTTTATTAACTTTTCATTCTTTATATAAAATAATTGCAAATATTTAGTCGTAATAATAGTTTGATTGTTGATCGAAGACGTAATCAAATTGAAGCCAGTAATGACGTGAAAAATATGACCACAACTATTAACACATAAAATACAAAATCCTTTTTCTGTTCGAAGAGCATAGAGTGAAGATTAATCAATAAAATGGGAATACATGTGTAGTAAACTGAAAATATATAATATTTCCAGAATTTATTATAAGACCTTATCTGAGCAAACACTTGATCTAGTTCATTCAACAGTTTCTTTATGAGGTGGTTACTGATGAATAGTTCGGTGTTTTTAATTCTGATTAATTTATAATTATATGCTTTTAATCTGATTTTACAAAAATAGCAAACTATGAAAAAGTGAAGAAAACCGAAAGAAATGCATGTATTTGAGATTGTTGTAAATATGCAAGCCAAGATAACGGCTAAAATGCCATACAATATGAAATCAATTATACCCATGCTGATTACTGTTATGATAAACAAAGTAATGTTTATCGATGTTATATAAGGCCGATAAACAGTGCTGATCAATTTGGTTACAATTTTTACGTTTCGGCAATACTTTTCAAAATAATATTTGTCACTCAAACCAATCATATGAAGCGATTCACTGTTTTCATTGAGAATTTCAATTAATTTCATCCATTCATGACTTGATTCTTGCTTTCGGTTAAATATAAGCAAATATTGAACTGTATTTAGACAATAGGCGATCGCCACTAGGTAGTAGAATTGAGACAAACCTCCTAGGTAATGGTAAACACCAAAGTAATAGAGAGGCAGATCATTTGTTTTCAAAGTGCCCAGTTTCAAATATATCACAAAATACTGAGTAATTGAAAAGATATAAAACAGAAAAACTGAATAATATTTCAACTGTTTTATTAGTTTCTGTCTTTCGTTTAGACATTCATTAATTCTAAAATCAAACGGAAGTCTTAAATTCAATAAAGACATTACTCGTTGAACTGAATATTAAAGAATAGTCTTAGAATATTCTTAGACTACTATTTTTTTAATGAAACACATAATCTCTTATTTGATGTCATAAGAAATAATTAGTACTTAGATCATTAGAAAGATTGACATAGTTTATTGATTATTTATTTAATTAAATTATATGAAAAATTATCATAATTGTTTTATTAAATGAATGTTTTGGTAGAACAAGGTTATGAATTGCAAAGTCTACTATTTTTAATGAAAAAATCAATACAAATACTTTTTGCAATGAATAATGCAACACGGTATATTTATTTAAGGAATTATTCAAGAATTATCTAGGAAAAATAGACTTAGAAGACAAATTTAGGCCAAATGTTTGGTAAACGACTTTTTATTAAAAATATTTAATACAAATTAAATGTTAGTTTAATAAATAGCAAATGATTAACAGATTCTTTGCTTTGTGGTCAGTAAATGTAAGATCAGCACTAAAATTGCTCACAGTTGATACAAACTTGACTTTTTGTTGCAGGGACAGTCAATAAATTGTTACTTATTTTATTTATGTAAAGGGATGACAACACTGAATCTGACTCCCTATCTATTCCCTTTTCATTAAACTTTTTCTTAATCCCTTTCAAAATCCCTTTAAGGGAGTCAGGAGTAAAGGATTGAAAGGGAGTCGGAACTCAATTTTGCAAGACAATTCTAAACGTACACTGAGGGCAGGCGTGCCTTTGAGGTCATTATTAATTCGGGAGAGAGAGAGAGGGAAAGAGAGAATTTGTGATAAAAATCCCATTACATTTTTATTTTTGATAAAAAGTCTCGATCACTTTTTTTTCATTTTCAATTGTATTTTCCATGATATAATATCAATATTATAAAATCAATCTCGTTTATTTTATTGAATTAATATTTTATTAAACTAAACTTTGGTTTAAAAATCTGTTTTCAATATTTTAATAGAGTTGTCTAGCAGCTAGACTCTAGCTAATAGGGGTAAACCTGCATCAAATGTGTTAACCCATAATCATATTTTTTGATAAAAATCTGTTTAATTATTGAATTTTTTTCGTTAGTTTGAAATCGTTTAAAAGGGCTTCAAATCAAATCTGTTTATTATTTATTTTGTAATCTAGCTACTCTAAACAGTTTCCAACATGATTGCTAAAATAATTCTATCAGTAATTTTGTGCCAAGTTGTTCTTGCTCAAAGTAAGTTTCGATAAAAATAAAAGTTATAAATAAAATAATGGCCTGTTGATTTTATTTTGAAGATGAAGGAGGAGATTATGGACCTCCTTCGAACGACTACGAACCACAACCAGCACAACCAGAGACTCCAATCGATTTCCAGTGTCCTTCAGAAGAAGGCTATTTCGCCCACCCAGATCCTTCAAAATTCATCCGGTGCGTCGATGGTTTCCCCAATGTTTTTGATTGTGCACCTGGAACCGCTTGGAACGGCATGGTCTGCGATTGGACATATGCTAAGGAAATTGCCCAAAATTAAAAAGTACAATTTGTTGGAACAGGTTAAATACAATTCTGAATACTATTTCAATGACTTAGTTTTACAGAAATAGTTATATAATTAAAAATCAGATATTATTATTAAATTGACCCAATTTCATTTAACATATTTTATAAGTTTTGCTTGTCCAACTCGAATTTGCCTTTTGTTTCTTGCTAGATTAATATTAGTGGTATTACTAATAATAAAAAGTTGATTAGTTCTCGAATTACTTAATTGAAAATAATGTTTGCATTTTGTGTAAAATAGTGAACAGATTTTAGTGAAGAGAAATATAGAGAAACCGAACCAAAGGCTGAGAATACTTGCGATAAGACATAAGTATTCTTCGAATTTCATCTTCACATCGATTTCATAGATAATTGTTGTCAAGGTCGGCTTTTCAAACTGATAATATATGCCATCAAAGTTTATTGAGTATGCCCTATCTCGAAAATTAAAGATCTCCATGGAACATTCAATACGACGGCACATTTGATAGCATGATTCACCCGTCTTATAGTATTCCCATTCTTGGCTAAATGAAAATTTTAAGCTAGAATTTGTTCGCCTTGATAGAATGTTATAAGGATGCATTTCTTTCTTGTCAATAAATTGTTTGAGCTTGCACCGCTCCAAGCAATCATCAAAACAGAGATTGTTTTCAACTGGAGATAAATATTTGATGATTGTCTTCTCAAAATCGACTTGAAATCTTTTTGAGCTAGTCACATTGCGATGAATATCTTTGCTGACATATGAATGAAGTAATGTCTGTTTTCTATCATGTATTTTAATAAAGATGTTCTTATTCTTAAAAGCCGGTGAAATATCAAAATGAACAAGAATTGAATGTACAGATATTTGTATCAAATAATTGTCGTCTGGTTTTCCACTCAATTGTGAGAAAATAGTGAAACAATAATTATTTACATCCAAATAAGTCGTATAGTTGTCAATATCCAAGCAATGTCTAGTTCTTTGTCCTGACAGAAGTAGACAGCGGGAAATAAAATTTGGTTCTTCGTTCATCATGGCAAATTCTTGACTAATGGTATTATTATAAAAGTATTGCCACCAATTAGTTGTATTCTTGTATTGATCATTCAGCTGCAACATCCTGTCGTAACAAACTGTGATGGCTGGCAAGCTAACTTCTTTGGCATTTTCATACTTGACATTGGTTATAGTTTGATATGAGAAGTAGATCTTGCTCATTGTAGATACATGAAAAGCACAGCCAATCATACAAGCTAAAAATGAAATTGATTTAAAATTCAATATTTCTAGTAAATTCATCTTGTTTAATTTTTTAAGTGCTTTCTTGAAACACAAAAAATATCAAAAGATATTACAGAGCTCTGACTGCAAAGGAAATAGGAGACGTCTCACTTATATTGTACTCGACTCCGATCGGGTTCTTTGCTTAGAATTCCTGGATTTGAGTCAGTCCACAAATATCAGGAGTGGTATAAAAAAGTTAGAGGGGTTTAGTTGCGTATCTTTTTAGATGGAGTTAAAACACCGAATTTGTTCTACAATTTTCGTCGAAAGGTCTAGGTGGAAATATTTTGATAATATTTTAAATTTATAGCCAGGTAATAAAATATACGATATTTTCCCTATCTGCCAAAAATTATTGTTTATTGTAGGGTTTCCCAGAATGCCGCCTATTGGCCATCTATGCAAAAAATGTAGTAGAAAATACAATAAACATTTGCAGATAAATCTAAATTATATTTATTTTGACACATGATTAAAAAAATTCTTTATTGATTGATATAATTAAGTTTAACTAGGGAATTATATTGTTTGGCAATCAGCTAGTTTTAATAAAAATACACTAAAATTTCCAATATGTAAAAACTTATATATGAACAGAATGTCTGGTCCAGAATAATGCCACCCAATTCACCTACAATTAGTCAAAGCCTCTAATATGTGAACAAAATTTTGTGTCCCGAAGCTGTTCACATATGAATGATTTAAGTGTAGTTTAAAATTAAATGTTTATACAATGGTTGTAAAAATTAAATAGTTTATATTATTTATTTCAGAGATGATCAACTCAAATTTTTTGGGGGAAGGGGGTATTTTTCCAAAATCACTAGGAACTTTAGGGGAGAATTTTTTCCGAAGTAAAAATTAGTTTAATCAGGCTCAATCAGGCTATAATCAGTGCTGTTATTTTGTATGTATAAGAAGTATGCTTTCAGGGATTACTCTTAATTCAAAATATAAATAAATTGTTAGAATAAATTGTAAAGCGATTTTCATTCTCTATTACGGGGGGAACGAAATATCTATTGGCCATCTCTGATTTAAGTAATATTGGTCTAGGTTATGCATGACCCACTTCAAATTTAGGTGTGAAGGAGAAATAACAGATTTTTAAAAATGTCATTAATAAATGTGAATACATAGAGCTTGGCTTTTCTTCAATTCTTCATACTCCTGTAATAATACTCATGACCTTGGCAATGCATTGCCTAGATTTAACTAGAATATTTCGTCTACTGGGTAGTCTTTGATCAATTTGGTTATTATTCATTATAAAAATTTGATTATTTTGTTTAAAGTGGGGTTTGAGTTGCTTTTTAAGTCAATTGTTTGAAAATAATGTTTGAATTTTGTGTAAAATAGTGACCAGATTTTAGTGAAGAGAAATATAGAGAAACCGAGATTAGCTGTCAAAGGGTTTTGAGTGATTGATGGGTTCAGAAACTGTCGTAGAATACATTGAATAGCAAATAAACGCATACATTAAACGAAAAGATTTACAATAAAATTAAGACAATTGGTGAAAGTGTTGAGACAATTGGAGGTCCACATCAAATTATAAAATATTTTGAACTAGTCACTTGACGGTAAATATCCTTGTTAGTATATGAGTGAAGTAGTATCTGTTTTCTATCATGAAGTTTAACTATGAAGAATAAATATTTAAGAGTCAGTAAAATATCCAAAAGGACAAGAGGACCATATCCAGTGCTGGGTTGTATATAATTGTCGTCTGTATTTCCGCTCAATTGTGAGAATATTGTGAAACAATAGCTATTGTCGTCCAAATAAGCAGTGTAATTTTCAACAGCTAAAAAAAGGCTCGTTTCCTTTGTTGACCTAACAAACAAACAATGCCGCATTATATTTGGCCCTTCATTCATCATGTCAAATTGTCCACCGATTGTCTTATCAAACAACTGGTAAAATTCTGTTGAATTCTTATATTCATCGCTCAATTGTAAAATCTTGTCGTAACAAACTGTGATAGCTGGCAAGCTAACTTCTTTGGCATTCTCATACTTGACATTGGTTATAGTTTGATATGAGAAGTAGATCCTGCTCATTGTAAATACATGATAAGTACAGCCTATCAGACAAATTACAATTGAAATTGATTGAAAATTCAAAATATTGCTTAATTTCATCTTGATTATTTTTTGGAACATTGTTTTCTTGACACTTAACTCAGACAAATATTCGACTGAAAATGTCATAAGATATTACGAATAAACCGCTACTTCTAATCAAGATCATTTTAAGAGTTTAGTAATGGGAAAATAATTAGATGGCAATTTATTTATTTGGAAATTAATCTAGATTATACTAATTTTGGTATAGAATAACAATTTTTAAATTATTTATCAATAATACAAACCTTTTTTTTCTGGGTCACATACTTTTCACTTACCAATTTTAACCTACGGATTTTTCATCTACGGATATTTAAACTATGGAATATTAATTTATGTAAAACATAACAAATTGAAATATTATAAATCTTATTTATTATGAATAATAACCAGAGCAAGGAGTTATATTCTTTTATTCTGACCAAATATGCCTTACAATATTCTATAAAAAAAAGTCAAATATTCCGTAAAATATTCTTTCATTTTCAAAATTTGTCTGAATTTTTAGGTATCGTTTAATTTTTTCCCCATATGTCACCACTCTAGGGGAGCCCATAAGGTGTGACCAAATGAAACTTCTGCTAAAGGAGCAAAATTCGGAAGGCCAAAATAGACCTAAAGAGGCCATTTTGTTTCTAAAATAAGCTTATTTCCTCGAATTTTAAGAGTAATTCAACTTATTTAGGCTATTTTGCAAGTTTGAAAGCTTAATATTTTCCAATAAAGAACAAAATGGCGGATTTTTCAGTTGTTATTTGTTAAATGCCTGAATTTTAGCCGCCATTACCAAAAATTCATAATTTTATCAAAATTTTCAAAATTTGTCTAAATATTTGCCAGCTAGGGGCTAAATCTCAAAAGTTTCCGTCTAGAGGGCCAAGTAATTTGGCCCCCTTGGTAAACTTTGGTTTTCCCCTTCAAAAGCGAGATGTTTGTCAATGTGACTGAACTTATAGCCGAAAAAATCCTTCTGATATCACGATCAGTGATAGGACATCATTTGAGAGAAGCAATTTCTGAAGGACTTATTAGCTGACAATCGATGTTTACAGTAGACTATTAACACAAAATGACTAACTTTTAATTCAAAGCATGAATATTCTTTCAATATTCCTTATATTCTGTTACACCTAAATATGCTTTTATATGCACTTATAACTTTTGTCAAAATGACCCTCAGTACTTGTTTCGAACACAGCCCAAGTTTGTGGGTAATGGCTATTACATTTGAAAAGGTCAAAAAGAATATGACTACTTGCTCAGATAATAACATATAAAAGCAATAAATAAACAAATAATATGTATTCAATTAAAGTAAACCTGGTCGATTTGTATTTAGGGATAAAATCTGGAGCACTTAAACACTTAAAAAACTGTCATCAATACAAAAATATTAAATTAATATAACCCTTAAAAGCGAGAGAAAAAATTAAAGACAAACACTGGAAACTTTTTCCAATTCATATTTAAAAGCCTAACGACAAATTATCTATTAAATTTCAAAAATTATTATATAAATACAGATACAGTACATGATAAGAGTAAAAAATTAATGACCTTGATCGAAAAAATAGTAATAATTTTAACTTTTTAAAACAATCTATTTTTCAGTAAGAACTTCTAATATTTCCACAAAGGTTTCCACTGCAGTAAACCAATCCACTAAAAATCAGTAACAAATCAAAGACAACATTTACTGTGAGCTAAAATATTAAACTTTTTTAAACTTATTGTAAAGTAAGCAAAATGCAAACTTTTGGAGCTAGATAACCTTTTAATTTGTAAATGTTTGGTGTTAAGCCAAGTTTATTAAAGTTCTACATTGTACTTTATAATTAGTTTCATCTGGAAATTATTTCTACATATATAACAGATTTCATCTAACTAACATTGGTAATTTCATTAATCGAGTGCTTATACTTTGATAAATTCATATCATTTGAAGTGATGTCATAGACGTTTCAAATTATAAACATATTGTCACTTTGATATTTCAATAGTTTTGAGAAAGGCGGCCATCAAATTGAATATTATCTATCGATTTAAAGCATAAATTAATTAAAATTACTAGTGATTGAAAACAGACCTGGTAGAAAGCAAAATAATTAATAATGAATAGCCCTCCACAAGTGAATCCTTCCTTTTTGAGAGACACTCTCTCGATAAACATCTGCATCTGTTAAAGAAGTTTAAATAAATTTGAATTTTTTAAACTTTTGTTATTTATATACCTTGAGTTTGACGCTGGGAGTGAGCTTCTGATGTGACCCCAATTTGTTTGTATTTGTGTTGATTATCGAGGGTAACATTCCAGCGAATGTAAAGTATGAACGAAATGATTTCGCGTTAATGGATGAAACTTTGCTCAGTGTATACAATAAGGCAGTAACCAAGCAGGATGTGGCATAAAATATCATTGCTTGCATGTAAAAACTAATGTCAGTGAAAAGTGCAGAATACAGGATCGTTAAGATGACCAGAGTCAACACCAGTATTAGATTCAGGATAAAGTTGGACCAAAATGTTGCACTGTAGTCATGTATCTCTTTGAAGAGTCGGCTGAATTCTCTTATCATTTCCAATACAAACCTGTTTGTTATGAATGACTTACTTTCAAGTTTTCTATTCATTTGCTTGACTTTTATCAGCAAATAATCGCAAATCAGATAGAAGTCAATGAATAGGAAGTTCTGAATATTAACGCAGTAATGAATGGTAAGGCCGAAAAAGAGACTGCTGGGTAAACCAAAGACAAGTGTTTCCAGAGGTGTTGTATTCATGACATACGTACTTAAGACCAGACAAAACGAGGCTACGCTCGTGATTATGTAGTTATTAAACCGGACAACTTTATAAATTCTTCTCATCTTCTTAACCAAACTTACAGCAATTTCTTGGCTGTCCAAACCAATAGATCGAGGAGCAACTGAGCCAGATGCCATTCTGAACAGGTCCATATTAGTTGGTTCAATACCTTTGCTCATGAGATAATAAAATGTCGCTTGGTTAATGACCGTGGCAAATGCATACAGACTGATGCCTATATGAAAATGTATTCCCGAATTCATGATATAGCACCAGTCACCCAGCAATTTGTGAGTCATCGGATAATTAGAGGGGACAACCATAGAAAGCAGTGACCGCAATATTAGCAAAATATTCGATACCAAAACCAGTATTGGGTGATGGAGTGGACCTCTCTTTGCATTGGCCGACACCGGAGTCCACGACAGTCCGATGCTATACAAATAGTTTTCAATTCGTGGATCCGTTATTTCGGGCGCCAGAAATTGATCCGGATTGATTTTCGACACCTTCTTAACAATGATATTTTTACCTCCCTTTGAAGTCATATTGGGTTTAGTCTGAACCAGGATTGTTTACAGCTCTCTTCTAGTCTTGGCAAAACAAATTGAGTGTATGTTCGCTTATATTGTTTATATAGGAAAATAGATTAAAATCAGAGGTGGCCATCTTTGATTAAAACAACATTAATTAACGTGGTTAATTATATTAAGAATTCCAATTCATTTGAAATTTATTTAATGACAATTTTGAATTACTTTTATTGTTACTAATTATACAAAACTAATTAAACAAAGATAATTTTGAGAATAATAAGTTTATTCAGAATTTTCGTTTTTTGTTTAGATGAAGAAATAATTTTGTTGCCATCATTATATTACTTTAATTAAAGTCTCATGGTACTTTAATTATATGTCAGTTGATTTAAGCGGATTATTTTCAAGAATACTAATTAAACAAACAATGGATAAAACATTTCTTGGATAATTTATATTCACGCAAACACACAATTAATGCCATAATTAGTGATTGTTTACTTAATTATCATTTTTAAATAGTTACAACATTAAAACCCTGATTTTTAGACTAAATTTAAATTTCATAAATTTCTCGTCCGTTTTATTTAAAATTATTTCTTCATCAAAACAAAAAACGAAAATTCTGAATAAACTTATTATTCTCAAAATTATCTTTGTTTAATTAGTTTTTTATAATTAGTAACAATAAAAGTAATTTAAAATTGTCATTAAATAAATTTCAAATGAATTGGAATTCTTAATATAATTGCCCACGTTAATTAATGTTGTTTTAATCAAAGATGGCCAATGAAAAATGTTTAGGGGGTGTGGATTATTCTGAATTTTCGTTTTTTTGTTTTGATGAAGAAATAATTTTAAATAAAACGGACGAGAAATTTATGAAATTTAAATGTAGTCTAAAAATCAGGGTTTTAATGTTGTAACTATTTAAGAATGATACCCTCGATAGTCAACACAAATACAAACAAATTGGGGTCACGTCAGAAGCTCACTCCCAGCGTCAAATATATATATATAACAAACTTTAAAAAGTTTAAAATTTTGAGGCTATTTAAACTTCTTTAACTTAGTACAGGTCCCAGTCGTCACGTGGAAGCACCCTAACCGTTAGGCACCACCTAAGTCGAAGATGGCGTAAAGGGTTCTATAAGTGAAATAAATTACTTTTTCCCTCAGATTTGAGTTTCAAAAGCTGTGTTTAAAGAGTTTTTAGTCAATGCTTTGCTGTTTCTCAATGAGGCAAATCTCACATTTAGGGATTAATTTGAAAGTTTGTGTCAAAACAACTGCATTTACCCCTAAATTAGTCCACCAGGTTATGATTAGAAAAATACATGGATAGACATCTAGGGTTAGTTTGTTTGGAGTTGACGACCAGGACCTGTACTGGATGCAGATGTTTATCGTTAATCTGTATAGCAATGAATCTGTTTATGAAGTTTTCTCAAATAATTAAACTTTATTTTAAAGTAAGGTTTGAGTTTTAAGTTTTTCCACCAAAATCAAATGTCATTTATTTAACTACAAAATAATTTTATTTCAATTGAAGTATAGTCTTTTATAGATGGCCATATGTTTAATTAGTTTAAAGAAGAATTTTGTGCAAAACCACCGCCATAGCAAATCGCCTTGAGTTTTTGCATGACCCTTTCCATAATTTTGTGTCCACTTCTTTCGGGGGCTTTCAAGCTTAGGTTTGACATCAAAAA
>JAQIWP010000214.1:0-32655 GCA_034695525.1 Euzetes globulus
CCATTTGTCACACAAGTGGCCGTTGGGATCAGACCAGAGTTGAAGGTTTTCGGAAATGATTACAACACTGTCGATGGCACCGGTGTTAGGGATTATATCCATATCGAGGACTTATCGAACGGACACTTGAAAGCACTCGAAAAAATCTCAACAAACAAATGGAATGGATTTAATGCAATCAATTTGGGAACAGGCAGAGGATATTCTGTGCTCGAAGTATTCTTCACCTTAAAAAATATTTCTTTTGAAAAAAGAAATGCTTTCTATTTTCAGGTAATCAAAGCATTTGAGGCATCAAATGGAGTAAAAATTGCGCATAAAATAGTTGAGCGCCGACCCGGAGATGTAACCGCTCTCTATGCAGACTCACAACTAGCGCTCAAGAAGCTCGACTGGAAGGCCACCCGAACCTTAGAGGACATGTGCGCCTCTGCCTGGAACTGGCAAAAGAAGAATCCAAACGGATATAAATCGAAAAAATAATTGATTTGTTCGCCAAACAAATGAATAATTTAGTTATAATTTAATAGAAAACAAATTGAATGCGAAAGTAATGCAAATAAATAACGGATTCATAATTTTGATGATTTGATAATTTAACAAAACTGTACAATAACTTCATAAAGGGGTTAATACATGTAAATGTATTATTATTGTTCAGTAATAGAAACAACGCTCTAAGAAATCATTCATTCTTTGGTATAAATGTATTGTCGATCCACGAAGTGAGTGGTCGCTGTCGGGATAGACCTGAGTTTCATAAATCATTCCGATTTCATTCAATTTAGACATCAAATGCATTGAGTGCTGCGAATGAACGTTATCTGTAATCAAATTGTTTCAGGAAATATTCAATCAAAGAAATGTCTGCAAACCGTCTGCCGTTCCAAATGCTAGAAGGAGTCTCTTTTCTTTAAGGAACAGGACTTTGTTGAGAACGTCCGATCGATTGTATGCCAGTGTGTTATCGGAAGGCATTCCCATATATCTTTCCACATAAACGGAATCTATAGTAAGAATATTTAAAAACTATTCAAATAGGATGGGATGTGAAGACTAGCCGTAATACATCCAATTAGTGACCGGCGCCACAGCAATACCACATTGAAATACTGGATCCAAGAAATCCAAAGCGAGTGACATAAGAGTGACATAACCGCCATAACTCCAGCCCCAGATTCCTATATTCTTCTTATCGATGAATTGCATGTTATCGCGGAGATAACTAGAATTCAATTTGAAATCAATAATTGGGGAAACAGTTGAGTAGAACAAACCGGGTGGCTATTATTATATCCATGACCTCAACATTTCCTAAATTCTTATAAATTTCGTGCAAATATTTAGATCCCTTGTTATCACTGCCCCGACCGTCAATACGCGCGTAAATTATACTCATATTAGAGGCCAAATGTGAGCCCCAATGGTTGACACGATACTTATCAATAACCAACTGACTTCCAGGTCCTCCATAAACCTCAACCATTAGGGGATATTTACGATTTTCATCAAAGTTCGGGGGTAGGACTAACTCGACGTTTGCATCTATAGATAAGTTGTGTGTAAAGTCTTTATCACTTCAATTAAAAACTTACAAAATTTATCCGTAGTTTTGATTTTCAATTTTCTGATCTTTGGAATGCGTTTATGGCTTAGTGTCGAAAATAGGTTTGTGTTGTTCTCCAATTCTATGATTAAGGAATTATTTTTAGCTCTTCTTATCTCTACCCTTGGAATCTTCGGTCCCTCGCATTGAAGGACATAATGCTCTACATCGGGACTAAAGAAGACATTGTTGTAAAGACAACTGTTCCCTAAATTACAGGTCAAACAAGTTGGGTCTAAAACTCTTTCGTCATAAATAGAGACACTCATTAAGTGGCGAACTTCTGGTTCTTTGGGTATTGTCGACAAAAAATAGCTGAAATTTATGATTAAATTTACTCAATTAATTGACTTAACAGAAGACTTAATACTCACAGAATTTGATCATTTTGGTTGAAGGCCATTAACTGGATCACATCATATAAGCCGAAGGTCAGATATTTTACAGTTTTGTTCTGTTTTACATTTAATTTGAAGTTATTGTCAGCCTTTTAAATGGACCAAATCTTACTGGTATAGAGACTAGTGCCACGTGATGATAGTAACCTGTCTCGCGACTAATCAGTTCTGGCAACTTTATGAAAAAGGCGTCATGTTTGGGCGCCGGCACCGGAGCAGAATAAAGGTCTACCCAACTGTTGGCCGATTCAACTGAAAACGTCTTTAAATTGAATTATAAAACATTTGATTCTCTAATATGATTGGTATTTAACTGAATTGCAGTTCCATTTGTAGCTCCGATCGCAGACATCAATAACGGAAAAATTCTGAGCTCTCGAGAGCCAAGTTATGGTAAACCTGTTGTTGTCTATCCATCCGACGGCAGTGAAGTAATATTCGCTTTAAAAATAACAATAAATCGGAATAATTATTGATTTAAGTGATAAAAATGGAGTTAAACTACTTTTCGATGATAGGATCGGGTGGAATGAGACGAATAATTTCGATGTCTGCCACTGAATCATTCAAATTAAAGATAAATATTTCAACGGTTGGGTTATGTCTGCCCGGCTTTGGGTATTTGAGAGCCACTTGCGAGGGATACTGATTGCTGCTTATGTTAGAGTAGTCTCCATAGTAAGGCCATGTAATAGTGTCCACTTTTGAGTCATTTATATTGGCGTAAACTAATTCAGTTCCTTCTGGAGAGATCCAAAAGGCCTTCTCCTCTTCAAGAATCTCTTCCTCATAGACCCAATCAGAATATCCATTATAAATAACATTTGTTAGCCCACTGTCGGTCACTTGAATGGGTAGTGCCTCTATATTTGGTTTGTAGTAAATATTATTTTTATGGACGAATACTATTTGTGTGTCTTTGGGACCCCATTCAACGTATTGTATAAAACCGTTACCGAAGTGATTGCTAGTAATATAGGGATCCGGAAGTAATTCTGTCAAGGAACTGTTCGTTCATCTCTTAATTAAATGTTGTTTACTTCAAATGAATTTCTCACTCATTTAAGATGTTATAGATTTTGTATTTGGAAAGCGTTGAGTGTCTGAAAGTTTTGCTCATATCGTACGGCAATAATAAAAAATCCATATTTTTAGACAAAAGATCTCCGTTTATATCCTTTAAAAGCTGTAAAAACATTTAAATATTAAATTTTCTTCCTAGTCTTCACCTAGTGAGTAAATTTAATTGGGAGCAATAGTAATTAAGAATAAACTAACTTAAATTATGGTAAATTTTAATGAATTGCCTAGATTCAAGTTTTCAAATCATATTCTTACGACTGTTTCGTTTGAAATGATGACAGTCTTTTGCTGAGTGATTACATCAAAAGAGCAAAAATTATTATTTTGATCATAATAAATTATTTTATTGTTGGAAATCCAGGTGCCGTTAAACAGCTCAGGCGATAAGTTGCCCACTAATACATCGTTCAATGTAATTGGTTCTGTGCCTTCTTCCAATTCTGACACTAAAGATGAAGAAACACCTAAAATGATGTTTATTTCTCTTTAATAATCAATATGTAAAAGACTTTTGTAGTTTTGTTTAACAAGAGATGTTTTATTTCAAGAATTATTCGAGTAAAAATTGAATAAATTAGTTCTTAATCTAACATTTTAATCTAATCAATAATTAGTAATCATTAACTCATTAATGCATTTAAATGCAATTAATTCATCTATTAACTTTTCACATAAAATTGAAATTTAAATACATTGAAGTTTCTCATAATTTATTTTTAGAAAAAAAGTTCATTTGTTTCATAGAATATATAGATTTATTATATGAATGTTTTGTTTATTTTCTTCGAAAAAATGTCAAAATGAGTTTACCTTTTGAATGAGTTTTGGTATTTTTGATAGTTGTGATAATCACTCCGAGGACAACGCATAAGCAGATAATAGCCAGGGCTGAGACCACGAAATTATAAAAACCAATTTTATACCATTTCTTCTCTTGGTTTATTGGATGCTTAACACAAACCAAATACATAATCAAAATATATGTCAAAGCGAATAAATATTGACTTGTAATCTATTATCAGTTAATATTTTGAATATTTAACTTAAGGTCAAACAGTAAAGAATTTAAAGAAAATTGAAAACTCATAAAATAGTGAAATATTAAACGTAATGATAGGAAATAAGTAACAAACTCTTGAGTTGACTGCAAGTGAAGGAGGATTGAACTGAACAGTAGTCCGACCGCTGTCTTCGTCGACGCGAGCCATCGATAATATTGCGATATTGTTTTGATAAATATTTTCTTTTTCTTGTAATTCCATTTCGCAATTATTATCAATTGTTTCAATCAAATTACTTTCACGAATAAGAAATAATAAAAGAAGTGATTACACGCTTTTCACAAGAATTTATTTTTCATACAAAACAAGAACTTTTTGCTACTTTTATAAAAAAAAATGGGTTTCGTTTTTCACTGTCGTCTTCTTTTTGTCTTCTCTTCTATTGTTTTGGTTAATGAAAACTTCAATATTGAGCACAGATTGTAATCGAAACCACAGTTTTTAAATTTGAAACTTCGATGAGTAAACTCATTGTCATTGAATTTATGCCGGAATTTATTTGAATTTGGTTTACAAATAGTTTTGGAAACACTCCACTAATTCAAACATTCATACATTCCTTCAGTAAAAGTATTAAACATATTAAATATCTAATCAAATCGTTTTTGGAAAGTTTGGGGAAAATTTTAATACAAATTTCTTTGAATTCATTGAAAACTTTTCGATAAAATTATTGTCTGAAAGCATAATAAAACGAAAAATCAATTTTTAGAAAAAAAAGTAATGAAAAACGAGTTTAATTCTAATTAATTGTTAAATTGAGAACAAATTTACTTTAATGAAACATTTTTAAAACTACAGACAAATTATAGTAAATTATAGTTAATATATTCCATATATTTCAGGAATAAGTCTAATAAAAATTTTGAATTAAATTAATGGAAATTAAAAAAGAATAGTATCTGAAAAATGTTGATATTTGCAGTGAAAGGTGTTTTCTAATGAGTATTCACCGCAAAACTATAGATTCAGAATCGGTATCGACTGTAAGATAGATTGGTTTTGAATGTCTGCAAGTGTTTATGAGGGCACACCTGTAGTTCCGATCCAATGCAATGCAATAGATAAGGGAAGAGACAGTAAAAAATGGTTACGCAAAATAGTGTCACTCCATCAGATGTGACTTCATTTTTATTGAAAACTTTTTGTACGAATTGTTGTTTTCAATTAAATGTTAGTTTAACTCATTTTTTGTTGTTTTTAGATTTCAATTTCAACGTTAAAATTATTGACATTTCATCTGTATTTTGGCACAAAAACAAAACTTTGCTACTATTTTAATAACAAATGAATTAGGAGAGCAGGCTGATTAACTAACCACGATTGACCAGCAATGCAAACTGTACCAGAATACAATGATCCTATTTTGATTAGATCAAGTTAGCTATTAAAATTATATTTTTAATTAACTGATTCTAAGGATTTTTTAGTTTCAACTACAATCATTTTCAGCTACTTTCTAACAAAATGATCTTGACCATTCTCACTCAAAAGTTGTAAAACGTACGAAAATTATACAATTATTGTATAAATCTATTGTAGTTTAGATTTGCGTCATTTATCACAAATATTTTGTAAGGTTTTTGTATTCTTTTTGTTTGTATTATCAAACACATTTTTCACTTTCTATTATTCTTAAAATATTTTAACTTTAGTCGAAATGAAAGGGACAATCATTATATTTTCACCATAATTTTTGAAAAGGCTTGAGAATTCCATTATTTTGAAATTTAATAGAACCTAAATAGATATTCCAATGATAAGACTTATCGAGTAGTCATTTATCAAAACTTTATCTATCTTTCAATACTATTTGTTTAAATGAAGAGCAAATCGTTGAAATTTGATTCGAAATTAGGTCAAAATTTTGGTGTTATATCAATTAATTGACGGGTCATTTGAATAAATAAAAATTTATAAAATGACAGATTTTTAATCGTTTTACTCAAATAATTTCTCAATCAATCGAATGTTAAAAAGTCAAAAGAGGCCGAAAAGTCTTGTTTTTACAGTTTATTAAAATGACTAAATTCTTATACGAAATATTTTATCGAATTTCTAGTGAAATATTATATTTATTTATTTTTCAATTAACATGTTTTCATCATGTTGTATTTTAACTGAAAATCGGATAAATAATACATTTGCTAGTTGGTTAGCTAGCTAGTTTGAATAAAACATGTTAACATTATCATTAATTGCATTATTAATCAGCTTTTAAGCGAACAAAGCGTATAATTAAGATTTCGGAAGAAACTGAACAAATGGTAAAATAGTTGAATTGATCTGAAGTTCAATTCAACAAAAACATTAAATTCGATTCTCTTCCTGTTATGCAAACTCTTGAACTCAATTAATCAATCTGAAAACTTTCATTAAACAATCTAATTTTAAAGCTTGTTAAAATATGATTTTTTTTATTGCAACTCGAAAATAAAAATTTTTAAATAAAAAAGATGAGTATTTTTGTGATGAGAATCAATTTAGTAATGACTTCAAACAATGTTAGTAATGGATAAAGTGATGCGACCTTAATATAACGGAATTATGTCATAACTTGAATGCAAGTAAACCTTGAAGGTATGGTAAATTCATGAAAACACTCTCCCTCTGGAAGACTTTCCCCCCCCCAAGTGCTGTCCATTGGTAGTGATTTGGATGGTTTTCCTCGTCAAACCACTTGTTTTTGCATTTTTCTTAATTATTGTCGACTAAGAACTAAAAGTTTTATTCATTTAATTGAATGTTGATTTCATTGAAAACTAAACAGCTATTTGTCTCTCATTTCTCTCTCAATGTTAAATGTTTTCTTATTATTAGCCTAAACTTGAGCTACCATTCAATAAACCATTTGACTGAAGATCATTTTTTGATGTGTTTTTACAATAAGTTCATTTGAATAACTTGTGTTCATTTCCTTAGAATTATTTTTATTTGTAGATAGGTGATGTGAGAATATTTCTTAAAATGTAAAGATCAACAAAGTGACCAACGTAAAAATGACTAAAGTTAATAAAGTCGAACTAATATTATATCTAATTTATTCATATTTTATTTTAAACGGTAAGACATTCAAAAAATATCGTATAACTGTATTTCCATTTTAAAAAAATAAAAAAATAAATGCCTATTAGTCAATGAAACGCATTAAATTAATTCAATTTAACATGCAACTTTTTAGAAGAATCTCTGATCTTACTAATTAAATGTTAATTTATAAAAATGATTATGCTTTGCTCAATTGTCTATCAGGATTCAGTTTAAGGGAATTTCCTTCAAGTTTAGATAACCTTCTGATTTCCATTCAAATTATTCATTAGATTATTGAAATTAAAATATTTTTAAGCACTGAATCCATGATTTTGTTTTAATTAATAGCTTTTGTACATTTTTGTCACAAAAATACAATTAATAAAATATTTTTAAAAATCGAATGAAACTAAAATTTTGTTCTAAAAGTTTTTTGCCAAATACTACCGGATCTGACGGATACACCGCAAGAAGAGATAAGTGTATCGACCGGTGTCACTGCTTTCATCGATTGCTTTGTGAGGAATGGAAGCGATCACACAGTGATTTGGAAATTCTTAAGGGATGCCAAAAGTGAAGCAAAGCTCTTGTCTGCAAATAATGTGATAATTAGTGACGACAAAAGACTTTCAGTCGTTCACAATAAAGGTTTGAACCAATCAATTGCTTTAATTATTGGCTATAATTCAATTCTTTTTATATGAAGATAAGGACCGATGGGTTCTGGAATTGAAAGAAACACAAATTAATGACTCGGGTCTATACACTTGTGAAGTGAATTCAGTGCCAAAGCAATCAGTGACTCGTGTTTTATCAGTCAGTTATCCGAAAACATTCTCACATGTTTTGAAAAACTATTCCAAGATCATTTCAGACAATTTAAACCACAGTTTTACCGATTGTTGTGTCAAAGAAGGCGTTCCTTCGGTTTGTAATGGATTTTGTAATTTTAGAGGACTATTGACACAGACTCCAAAAGCGCATATATTTGCCATTTGTTACAATCATATGCCACAACTTATCAAATGTCTAACCGATGGCCGAAATCACATTCCTTGCTGTGAACGACAAAACATTCCTCGCTTATGCCATGGATCATGTGCTGGAAAATATACCCTGACAACAGCTCTCGAACATGTTACATGCCTGGATTATGCGGCACCTACCCTGTCCTGTATTGCACAGGGCATTGAAATACTACCACCTCCGCCGAGAGAGGTGACTGCTGAAGCTGTCAACGCTTCTCAGGTCTGTTCAGTTCAATATATTTTCATACTTACATCAAATTAATTATTTGGAAAACTTTCAGATAAGTGTAAAGTGGGAGAAGAATCCAGAGTCGAGTCAATCCCTAATAGACTACTACGAACTGAATGTCACCGAATTGTATTCATTTGATCCAATCGATTGGTCACTTAAAAAGAAAAGTCAATTATCTAAACATCTAAAGAAATTGGAGGGAATTGACTCTAAATTTAATTCGCATAAAATCGAAGCCAATAAAACGGAATTCATGATCAATGAGTTGAAAGAGTCGACTATGTATGAGATAGCCATCAGATCTGTGAATAAACATGGCACAAGTATTGTCACCAATGATATCAGGGTTGTCACTCATTCCCACCAAATTCATAATATCGAGAAAGAAAGTAAAAAACCTATTTCTCCGCTAATATTCAACAAAACGGCGTCATTGGCACCAAATTTTCGGAAATGCTGTGCAGAAAACGGAGTAAAAACTGAATTCTGTTTAAATACTTTGTGCGATCCAACAAAAGCTGAAGACGCCACTATCGGAGATATCAGTTATTGTGCACAGTATGCAAATATTACATTCAAATGTATGGCACCGGACGAGGATAGCAGGTCTGATATTTATTAAAATTGCTTTACCGAGTGAAGTATTTTATTCTAATTGATTTTCGATTCTATGCATTATTTGCAGTCAATGTTGTGAAGAGAGAGGAGTTTCTCAATTTTGTTCTCATTTCTGCACTGGAAAAGTGACGCGAACTGACTTCAGGCACTTTGTCTGTCTTCACTACATTCCAGCCTTTTCTTCCTGTTTATTGGAATCTAAAGGTCTTCTATCGAGTGAACCACGAAATGTGATAATCGCAAGCAAGCATAAGGACTGGGCTGTTGTCAAGTGGTCGCCACCTCTCAAGTTATCGGAAACAGTTGAGAAATACAATCTTCATATCAGAGAAATGGATCCGGACATCGATGAAGACTATTTGATAGAGACAGCCACCAAATCTCCTTTTCTAATCGATGGACTTAAACCTGGAATCAAATACGAAATCTTTTTAACGGCTATTAATAGATATGGAATAAGTCGAAGCTCTTCCCGAATCATTTTCAAAACAAAAGAACCTGAACCTAATGAAGACATTGAGCTGATACAATCAGATTCAAACGCTGGCTATAATGAAACTGCTTGTTGTGTCAGAGCAGGTATTCCCGACATTTGTGTCCCTCTGTGTAGTTATCACATGAAAATCAATGATGGCTTACATTTGGGCGCATTATGTGCTGACCAGAGGACATTACGCACTTTGGTTCGCTGTTTGACCGGAGGCAGAGATCATAGACCCTGTTGTGAGCGACGCGGTGTCGACGGTAATTGTCTGGATATGTGCATAGGAACGATGAACGAATCACCTTTTGTTCTTGGTGCTAAATGTTCTAAATATAGCGGAAGAATGTTGCAGTGTATGGTCGAAGGATCAGACACTTTGCCTGGTATTATAAGTCCATTATATTGAAGTATGTGACAAAAATTTACTTTCTAGGAATTCCTGAGAATCTTCACTCAACTCTAGTCACCAAAAACTCAATTCATTTGCAATGGAATGCATCGGTTGACGACATCCGTTTGGGTCAGCAGCACATCACCTATCAATTGGTATATTCACATATTGAGAGGGAAATACCACCGCATCCATACGACGACGACTATTCCATTCGCTTGAATATAAGTGACACGAAAACCGCTTTAAAAGATTTGAAGTCTGACAGCCGTTACAGCATTTATGTGGTTTCGGTCAACCCTTACGGCTATTCAATGCCTTCTTTGGTTCTTTTAGTTAAAACTAAGTCAGACAACGATGAAAGGGAAACACCAGAAATTATAAGATCGCAATTGGGACCACCCCATGGCATACAAGTCATACAAAGGACAACGGACTCACTTTCATTTAAGTGGTTACCTCCTTATTACATCCCACCGGATGTCTCACTTTTATATGAGGTTTTATTATTAGATGAACCGCTCATTTACTGATTTATTGGTGTTTTTATCTAAAAAATTAGGTTCACTTCAAAAGAGTGTCCAACACTTCGGGCGAAGAACAGATGAATTGGAATATAACTGAGACTTACACTAATCTGATAGATATAACTGATCTGAAGTACGACACTCAGTACGCGCTGGCAGTCAAAGCCAAAACAGAGAGTGGCTTCAAAAGTGTTTTATCGGAAATAGTTCTGATTTGGACAGAACCATCCACCCCTATTAGTCTGAGTCCGCCCAAGTTGGAGCCATTAGGCCCTGTAGTTGAAGGCGAGATGTTAACTGTGAAGTGTGATGCCACTGGAAGCCCTATTCCTACCATATCCATGTTTGTCAATGGAATTTTGGTCAAAACTGGCGAAACCCGACATTTGGTCTACAATTTGGATTATGTTCAGCGAAATCTGACCGCAATCTCATGTCAGGCCACCAATGTTGAGACCCGTCATAATGATTCCCTAAATCCTGCTCAGAGTCATATCGAAGTTAGGGTTAGATGTAAGTCCTCTCATATTTACCAATTTATTTATTAACTGGAAATTGTGTTCAGTCGCGCCCAGAATTAAAATCGATAAAAATTACAATATGGCCGCCAAATACAGCTTAACTCATATGAGATGCGAATATTCTGGTAATCCTCAGCCCAAAGTCCAGTTTTTCAGAGACCTGAGAAACAAAGCAGAGTTGAAAAGCAGTGCCAACACTCACATCAATATTATTCCGCACTCAACAGTATGTCATTCCTTTCGAAAATCTATATTAAACTTATTGAAAACAACCAGAAATCTTCGACTTGGATCGCAACCATTACTATCAAAAGGGTCACCGAATCAGATGCCGGACAATATGTCTGCATCGCTCAGAATGAATATGGAAGAGAAACGGCTACCATTGACCTTAAAGTAGAAGAGCACAGGAATACTAATCGGAACACAAGCGGTAATCAAAACTGAATTCGATTTTCAACTCTAATCGATTCTATCCCTAACCTCTACCCATAGCCTGTTGTATTGCTGAAGGAGTATCTGAAGAGTGTTTTTCTGTTTGCAAGTTTGAAATTGACTTCAATTCAGTGTTCAATAGACCGCAGTGTTTCAGCGAGCTAAATAAGTTTATGTTTTGCGCCGCCGGTAACTTACCCTTCACTTTGTTCAACCAATTACTATAAATTTGTCTGCTTTCAGATGGAAGCGATCATCGCGAGTGTTGTCTAAAAAGAGATGTGTCTCGCGATTGTCTTCATTGGTGCGCCGGTTATAAAGTCAATAAACCATCTCTTTGTCTGTTATCGTCAGTCAGAGATATTGTCAGTTGTTTTAAGGAAGGAAATCTATTGCTTCCGTCTCCGCCCCAGAATTTGAAAGTTCACGAATTGTTTAGTGACAACCGAATTGTCATTCGTTGGGAGAAACCCGACAAGAATTCTGATGCCGTTCAGTGGTATAGCGTGTACTGGAAAAGAGTCGGATCTAAGGACTTGGACACCGATCGAACCGATCAAATGGAGTACGAGTTACGTAATTTAGATCCTTTAGAAACTTACGAGTTTTTAGTAAAGAGTGCTAACTATTACGGCACCAGTTCTTTGGCCGACCCTCTCGTCATAAATGTGAAGAAACTTCAATTACAAAATGATTCGATCAATCGTTCGATGTTTAAGATATTGATCGCCTCTTTGACTACTCTTCTGGTTATGACTATTATCGGAGTATTTGGTTATTATGTTTTCAAAAATAATAATTTATTGCAAAAATTCAGATCAAATGACTCCAGAATTGGTGTGTCGTTTGAAAATCAGGGATACGTTAACGGAGATAATCTTCAACTTCAAGACCACATCAATAATAATCATTTGGACAGAGATTCTAATAATAATAGACCTGCCGTTCAAATACGACTGAATTAAATATTATATCATATATTGATTTGTTATTTCTGTAAAATATTTGTTATAATTAAATAGTTTTACTTTTAATCAGATTTTAAGCACTAACTACACCCACTCCTATGCCTCCCATAAAAAGAACTGTTGATATTGAAATAAGGGATTTGGTGGCACTGGTCGCAGATTTTTTAATGGTTTAATTAAAGTCAAAATGAGAAGATTTGGACAGATGTCAGCCCCTCTTCTAATTAAATTTCAGGCCTCAATTTAACTTGGATAAAATCGAACGTTTTACAAACTCTACGCCCTTTTAACCTGCTCTGGTCAATTTTAAGGAACAGGTTAAGCTACTGTTTGAGATGAGATTGCTATTGAGAAAGAGAGCACTAGGTAGGATGAACAGGGTGTTTTGAAAACTCTTAAAACTTTTCACTGGAAAAGGTGAAATGTTAAGAAATTTAATACAAACTTTAATTTGTTTTATGGAAATAAAATTTTAATCATAGAATTGAGTCAACAAATAATTTACGAAACGATTTAAAAAAAGCGTAGAAATGATTGAAAAATCTTTAAAAGAAATCTGAAAATAAATTGAGTAAAAAATTAAACTCATTTGAAAAGAATTGTAAACATAATCAATAAAAGGACTCAGAATTAACTTAAAGGCATTTTGTGATTGGAATCTTGACTTTCAGTTCAATTGATTGTAGAAATGATGAGAATTCTAATGTAAATAAATAATGAGAGGAAAGGCATTAAATCAGTCGATTCCATAGGTTTGCTTGATTTTATTGAGCAGAGCATCGCATGTCTTCTTGGCGTCCCCCAAAAGCATTGAAGTGTTTGGATTGAAGAATATGGGGTTATCCACTGCTGCGTAGCCCACCCCTAGACTTCTTTTCATGACAATAACCTGCAAAAAATTGATGTTTCAGTAAAAATAATCGAATTTTTATCTACAGAATGAGTACTTGTTTTGATTTCCAAACTTTAAGGACAGGCATTCCTGCAATTATAGAGTTGGGGTCGTCTTCTGCAGCCGAGTTGACTGTGTCGTTGGCTCCGATCACAAGAGTCAGATCAGTGTCATTGAAGTCATCATTAATTTCATCCATTTCGAGAACCACATCGTATGGGACTCCGGCCTCAGCCAACAAGACGTTGAGCTGTCCGGGCATACGTCCGGCCACCGGATGAATACCAAAACGAACATTTTTGCCCTTTTCTTTCAAAATTTTAACCATTTCTGCCAAAGGGTACTGTGCTTTAGCCACACATAATCCATATCCAGGAGTTATGATTATGTTCTTGGACTCAGTGATTGCTTCAACGCTTTGGTCAACATTCCATTCTGTATGAGTTCCTGTGATAGCTTTGGCCGGCCCTGAAGCTGTCTGACCGAAACCACCGAGTATTACGTTGGGAAGGGAACGGTTCATTGCCTAAGTTTTACAAATGTTTACATTTAAGGAAATGTCAAAAGAATCCAAATTAAGGCTTACTTTACACATTATATATGACAGAATAGCACCGCTCGAACCAATCAGAGCGCCCACAATAGTCATCAGATTATTATTTAACATAAAGCCTTCTGCACAGAGAGCCCAACCCGAGTAACTGTTCAATACTGTTATAACAACGGGCATATCGGCGCCACCGATAGCGGCAGTCAGTGTTACTCCCATTATTGTTGATAAGGCTGCCGTTGCGCCCAATGATGAGAGTCCGGCCATTTGACTCGGGTCCATCAGATAATAAGCTCCAGCGCCAACAGTTCCCAACATTAGGGCTGAATTGATTGCATGTCTTCCAGGAAGCAGAAGAGGCGCTGAGTTAAGAAGACCCTGAAGTTTACCATAACTGCCAACAAATTCATTATTTTTAATAATTTGAGTATTCTTTGAGAGTTTTGAAAAACTGACGCCACAAGAGATCCGCTGAAAGTGACGCCACCGATATATGTGCCCAAAAAGAGAGCAGTCTTGACAGTCATAGCGGCAGGGTCAGTGGCAAATGTAGGGAAGTCATGCATATAAGTGGCAAAACAGGTCAAAACTGCGGCCAAACCAACGAGAGAGTGGAAGGCCGCCACTAATTGAGGCAAATCTGTAATCTCTAGTCTCTTAGCGATTGTGAGTCCGAGTGCTCCGCCACCAGTCATACAGGCGGCAATCTGTATGGCCAGTTCAGGAGTGATATCCATTAAACCCAAAGTGGCTGCCAATCCCGATGTGACCCCAATCATTCCCAAAGCGTTACCCAATCGAGATGTGCTTTGGGATGACAGACCAGCCAAAGCTCCAACACAGCACAGAGACGCTCCTATCGGTCAGAAATGAATATTTGGAAACAATAAAATAGAGTAAAAATGTTACCTAAATATGCCATTTGGTGGACATGCGATAAGTTGTTGAGTGCCGCCAACGCATAACCACCAGTGAAAAGTACGCCCGGAATGGCATATAGATAGTTATATTCGGGCGGATCCGTCGGTCTCCTAAACATATCTAACATACGTTTAGTGACCAGAAAACCTCCGGCGATATTCACTGTAGATATGGTGAGTGCAGTGGCGCCTAACACTTGTGGTAAATTAGTGGGCACTACTCCACCGCCCATCAAAAGAAGACCTCCGACTGCAGTAATGCCGGAAATAGCATTTGTTACAGACATAAGTGGTGAGTGTAGGGCTGGAGTCACGCCCCAAACCGTATGATATCCAACGAGTCCTGAAAGGCTCAAAGTTGTGGCCATTGTAGTGAAGGCAGCATTGGGTGCGACCGCTCCCAAACCCAAAAGAGATCCTAAGATATGGACAACAATTATGAACTTGTACAAATAAATAATTGTCTGATTCACAGATCTTCAGACAACCATTAATACAATCAAATAGATCTCAAAAATTATGATAACAAACAATTGAATGAAAAGTTGAGTTTCATTTAGATTTGAACATATGATTGGAGTTTGAGTCATACCTAAACCAGTCGTGTATAGCAAAGAGTCCTTCAAAGTGGCTCTGAAATAGGCGGCCGGCAACAGCGCTTTAGGGGGTGCTTTGGCCAGTTTCGTCTCTTGTGGCTTTTCCACAACTGGAATCTCTTTTGGACGAGGGGGTGGCCACAAAAGTTGCCCCTCTTTCAGAATTATAGATCCGCGAACGACCTCGTCGTTCAGATCAATATAATAACTGTCGTTATCGGCAATTGAGAGCAAAAATTTGCTGATATTATTGGCGTAAAGAGTTGATGACTGAGTGGGCATTCGGGATGGAAGGTCTGAATAACCGATATGCACCACATCTTTGTACGAATAGAGTTCTCCCGGTTTTGTTGTCTCTATATTTCCACCTAAAAGTCAATTATCGTATGAATAAATGGAAGGAATGCCAGCCATTAATGATATACCAGTTTCGGCCGCGAGATCGACGACAACAGATCCCGGTTTCATACTTTCAATCATTTTCTTGGTTATAAGAATAGGGGCTCTTTTGCCCGGAATTAGTGCAGTTGTGATAACGATATCGACTTCTTCGCATTGCTTTGCAAATAATTTCATCTCTGCTTCGATGAACTCTTTAGACATTTCCTTTGCATATCCACCCACTCCTTCACCCGACTCTTTGAAGTCCACTTCCAAGAACTCAGCGCCCAATGACTCGATCTGTTCCTTGACAGCAGCTCTGGTATCAAATCCACGCACAATAGCGCCCATATTTTTAGCAGTTCCGATTGCTGCCAATCCGGCCACACCTCCACCAATGACCAGAACCTTTGCGGGCGGCACTTTACCCGCCGCAGTGATTTGACCGGTAAAGAAACGGCCGAAATGATTGGCCGCTTCGATGACTGCTTTATAACTGAAAAATATTGGATAATTAGAATAAGGCTTTCGATTAAAACAAATATCAAATACCCGGCTATGTTTGCCATAGAACTAAGAGCGTCGAAGACCTGTGCCCTCGATATTCTCGGCACACAATCCATTGCAAAAACATTCATTTGTTTAGCAGACAACTCATCGATAAGTTTCTTATTCTGAGCGGGAAAGAGAAAACTAACCAGAGTGGAATTATTACGGAATATGGGAATCTCTTCAGGGACCGGTTGTCGCACTTTCAAAACAATGTCTGAATTGAAAGCAGTGTTTCTGTCAACTATTTGAGCCCCGACTGACTCATAGTCTGCGTTTAGAAACTTAGCTTCAGATCCGGCGTTGGCCTCGACTTTCACTGCGATTCCTTTCTTAGTGAAGGCGGACACAGCCGCAGGAGTTAAGGCCACTCTCCTCTCATTACTCCAAACCTCTTTGGGAACACCTATTGTTAAGCTCTTGTAAGGAATAGCTCCCGACTTGAATTTCGGTTCTCCTTTTGGCACATTCTTTGACTCTTTATGAGACCATCGATTGATTGTTATGTTTAGGTTTGAGGTCAGAATTAATTTATGGGACGTCAGTTTCGACAATGACTGCAACGGACTGCCCGTCGCCGATGTCTTCAGCAATAAATACAACATTTTTGATGATTCGATGATTTCTTGTAATTACCGATCAGTTTATTCACAATTAAATTTCAAATTTTTAGTTTCATCTGATCTTCAATTTTATTAAATCTGTTTATTATCTGAAAATATAATTTTGAAAACTTTTAAAACTAATTTACAGAACTCTTAATTGGATTTATCGACAATTATCTGAAAATATTAGAGAAAAAGTGAATGAAGTTATGAGAAGATCACTGACATTGAACTCTGGACACAGAGTCTAATCAGTGATCAATTGAATCCTTGCAAAACTCTTTAAGCCATTTCTAATTAATTGAATCCTTTGATCCATATTTTACATCAAAATTCTTGAGTGGTTTTTAATGAATGGCAAAAATTATCTAAACTTCAATTCGATATATTTCTGGATGAGTTTGCAAACAATTTTTTATACAATGAATAGATTGTATTTCAGAACTGATTGATTGAATGCTAACTCATTTGAAACATATTTTATTTTTAGGAATTTGTCTTAAAATAAGTCACAAGTTGTCTGAAATTCTTGGGACAAAAGTAGACTTTTTTCACTTTAAAAAGTCCATTTCAATGAACTGCAATCTATGACAGAGAATAAAAGTTACCTAGTGCCAAATAATGAGCCTTTTGGCATATATTCCACATCGATCAGTTCAAAAAGTGAACTCAATTTGAAGGCAACTTTGACTGCTTTTGAACAACAAAATCAAACTAATGATTAAAATTTTATATTCAACTCGTATTCCACACAAAACACACTTTTATTCAATGTTTGAGAGCAGACGACATGCGCTCTCATCTGGACTTTTCCAACCCGAAACACCGGTTAACCGGGTCTTTCATACAGTATGTTCCCATATAAGTTAAAACAACTTGTTAATTTTTGCCTAGAACATATAAACAACTTTTACAAATCAAAATAACAGACTAATTTAGCTTATTTATTAATTTTAGTTTAATAAACATAGATTAGATGAGCTATTAATGCAATCCTTATATCAAAGTAAAATTGTAATCTTATTTTTGAAATTATAGATTCTAAAGACAATTTGAAGTATTAAAAAAATCATCAGGCTCTTTATATTTATCATTATTAAAATATATTGATAAATTAGTTACTTAACTTTCTTGAACTAAATTATTGTATTTAATTGTACTTCCAGGGAATACAGATAAAGATAAACTCAGGAGAAGTGCTTGAATCACAATAACTTGATTTGGTAAATGCCTAAGTTTAAAGATCTTACGAAATGTATCCTTATCAAAATTTTGTTTTGGGAAAACAAAGTTCAGTCACTTATCAATAGATATATCGGAGACTGAAATATTTAAAACGGAATATTTTCGTCCATTTATTGCCAGTTGATATGGGATTGACTTGGCACTCGAAAAAGATGTTTTCAATTAAAGTTATTTTGTTGGTTCTAGCAATACAATTTGCACTAAACGAATCGAAATCTGTAAAGTTTGTTGATTTGAATGGCGTTCTTAACAATTTAAATGATTCCAGCCAAATTGGTTCAACAACCAACTGGGCTGCCTGGGCATCCTATGACAACAGTGTCAACCTAACAGGGTAAGTTTATCAACTTTTCTGCATAGTTTATAGGTTGAATTTATATTTTTGCATTACTCAAATTGGGCCAATTGATAGACCAATTATGTTGAAAATCTAATTCAATTGATAGATGGGCTCAACTGGAAGTCAGTTCTAATGCGATACTCAATGATTCACTTCAGGCATATTCTAGTGGTTTGATTGAAGGATATCTGACTTCGGATTTAATTCAATATAATTGGAATAATAATATCGAACACTATTGCGATAATTCCAGTGATTATTGCAATCGTTTGTATGCTTTCATAGACCAGAATATAGAGTTTGTTAAATCTAAAATCGAAAAGTATGGCTCAACTGATCCCTATTGGCATCAAATTGAACTCTCATTACTGCAATTAGTGGGTATTGAAGACGGCTTTAAAGCTGTCATAAACGGAGTCAAACCTCTCGGTCCTCGAATCGATATAAATACGAGTGGACTCATACTTCTCAATCTAATGACAGAATTCGGAGAATTGGAACAGGTCTTAAATCGCAAACAGAAGAAGTTAAATTTAGTTGATGGTCACTGCTCCGCAATTGTCAAAGTATTAGAAGATGGAAGTGATTTGTTTGTCTCACATAATTCTTGGACAACATATTCTTGGATGATTAGAATAGTTAAAAGATATAATTTCAATTATCGGAATATTAGCGGCAAATCTATAGCATTCTCTTCATATCCCGGAATAATTTTCTCAATCGATGACTATTACCTCATATCCAGTGGTCTCACAGTATTGGAGACATCGATCGCTAACTTTAACAAAAGTTTGTGGAAGAATATTATCCCCGATAAAGTGGTTTTTGAATTCATCCGAAACACTGTCGCCAACCGTTTGGCTCGAAATGGGAAAGAATGGACACAACTCTTCTCAAAGTACAACAGTGGCACTTATAATAACCAGTTTATGGTCATTGACTTCAATAAATTCGAAAAAGGAACTCATCCCTCAAATCTATCTAATGATTTACTTTGGATTTTGGAACAGTTACCCGGATATACTGAATCGGCTGATGTGACAGAGGTTTTGAGACAACAGCACTACTGGCCCTCATATAACGTTCCGTATTTTAAATCAATTTTCGATTTGAGTGATTATGAATCGCAAGTCAGAAAATATAGCGATTTCTTTACTTACAATGAGACGGCGAGGGCTCTCATATTCAAACGCGATCAGAAAAAGGCCGTCAATTTGTCAACACTTTACAAATTGATGCGTTACAATGACTTTAAAAACGATCCACTCTCAAGGTGTAACTGCACCCCTCCCTATACTGCAGAGTACGCAATAGCAGCCAGGTCTGATCTGAATGATCCAAGTGGTCGCTATGCCTTTAGTTCTCTTAGTTTTCGATCTCACGGTGCCATTGATGTGAAGCTAACAAATTCTGATTTGTTTTCGAAGCAAGAAATGATTGCAAACAGTGGGCCTTCTTATGAAGAACAACCTCCTTTTCAATGGTCTAACACAAGAATAGTCGGAGTTGCTCACAGTGGACAGCCCGATTTATTTAGATTTCCAGCCGTTCATGTGAAATGGTCGCCCACAACACAAACTGCTCTTGTCTTTTAAATTATACTAAAATCAATGTTTGATTATTTCAAATAAATGTTTATTTATGAAGACAGAAAAAAATAAAACTTTTGATAAACAAAATTCATTACGACTTAAATGAAAATTATTTAACATTTCTTTTATAATCAGTTATCAAGAAAATCAAAGTTCAATGAGTTTCTGCCAACTATTGAAAAGATTACTCTTTTGTGGTCTCTCTTTGTTTCCTTTTATTCCATTTTCATATTCGAGGAAAGAAATATTACAGAATTTGAAATTGATGATTGACCTTCAATTGTTTCGATGATGAGTTGTAACCATTTAGACAAAGCTATCGATTTCATTTCATTTAAATAATGCTTCAAATAATTTAACTGATTCTGACCAAGCAAACTGCTTGAGCTGCTTCTGCTTTATAATAAAATTGTAAATAGAGTAATTTCATATATTTGGCTTACAATGCACTAGTTCAAATGATTGGCTACATTACAATTATACTTAATTAATAACAATTACTTTTTTTAACGATTGATAGATGGGCTCAACTGGAAGTCAGTTCTAATGCAGTACTCAATGATTCACTTCAGGCATATTCTAGTGGTTTGATTGAAGGATATCTGACTTCGGATTTAATTCAATATAATTGGAATAATAATATCGAACACTATTGCGATAATTCCAGTGATTATTGCAATCGTTTGTATGCTTTCATAGACCAGAATATAGAGTTTGTTAAATCTAAAATCGAAAAGTATGGCTCAACTGATCCCTATTGGCATCAAATTGAACTCTCATTACTGCAATTAGTGGGTATTGAAGACGGCTTTAAAGCTGTCATAAACGGAGTCAAACCTCTCGGTCCTCGAATCGATATAAATACGAGTGGACTCATACTTCTCAATCTAATGACAGAATTCGGAGAATTGGAACAGGTCTTAAATCGCAAACAGAAGAAGTTAAATTTAGTTGATGGTCACTGCTCCGCAATTGTCAAAGTATTAGAAGATGGAAGTGATTTGTTTGTCTCACATAATTCTTGGACAACATATTCTTGGATGATTAGAATAGTTAAAAGATATAATTTCAATTATCGGAATATTAGCGGCAAATCTATAGCATTCTCTTCATATCCCGGAATAATTTTCTCAATCGATGACTATTACCTCATATCCAGTGGTCTCACAGTATTGGAGACATCGATCGCTAACTTTAACAAAAGTTTGTGGAAGAATATTATCCCCGATAAAGTGGTTTTTGAATTCATCCGAAACACTGTCGCCAACCGTTTGGCTCGAAATGGGAAAGAATGGACACAACTCTTCTCAAAGTACAACAGTGGCACTTATAATAACCAGTTTATGGTCATTGACTTCAATAAATTCGAAAAAGGAACTCATCCCTCAAATCTATCTAATGATTTACTTTGGATTTTGGAACAGTTACCCGGATATACTGAATCGGCTGATGTGACAGAGGTTTTGAGACAACAGCACTACTGGCCCTCATATAACGTTCCGTATTTTAAATCAATTTTCGATTTGAGTGATTATGAATCGCAAGTCAGAAAATATAGCGATTTCTTTACTTACAATGAGACGGCGAGGGCTCTCATATTCAAACGCGATCAGAAAAAGGCCGTCAATTTGTCAACACTTTACAAATTGATGCGTTACAATGACTTTAAAAACGATCCACTCTCAAGGTGTAACTGCACCCCTCCCTATACTGCAGATTACGCAATAGCAGCCAGGTCTGATCTCAATGAACCAGGTGGTCGCTATCCCTTCAAATTGGTGGGCTTTTCCCCTGTGGGCGCGATTGACGTGAAACTAACCAATTCAGAAATGTTTTGCAAACTTGAAATGATTGCTAACTCTGGACCCACTTATGACACTCAGCCTCCTTTTCAATGGTCTAAAACCAAATTAGTTGGAGTTCTCCACAGTGGACAACCTGATCTGTTTATGTTTCCAGCCGTCCATGTGAAGTGGTCGCCCACCATTCAAACTCCGCTTTATTTATGAGTTCTTAAGTTTAAGTATTTTTTTAATTAAATCATTAATATTTGATAACATTTAAAAATAATCATTAAATTTCTGTAAAAAAATACTTACAAAAAATATCCGATTAAATAAAATTAGAATAAACTTAAATTTCACTTTAAAAGAATTTTTTGTTCAATGTAATTTTAGCCGATTGTAGTGTCTGGATGAACACTGGTTCTATTCTTATCGTAATGGTTTGTGTGTTTGGTGGAACCATAGACTAATCTTTTCATATGGTTGAGAGTATTCAAGTCGAGTGAAAGATTTCGTTGCATCTTTTTGGTCTCAAATTTAGGCATTTGTGTGTATTCGAAGATAGAGTGGTGTCGACTGTAGTAATTGAAACCATTTTCGTTGACATCACTCGACTTCTTTAAGTGCTTTTCTGAATCAGTGTTTTGTTTCTCTTTGATAAACATTTTGAATAACAAATTTGTCGTCACATCTCTACTCATTCGCCGCAATCTTCTAAATACTTTCGGAAATGACCCTGAAGTTCCTAAAACAATTCTGATTAAATTATATTTATCTCAAATAAATTCTCTTTGTAATTCGTGGTCAATTATCAATTTAAATTTCTTTTAATTAAACCTCAGACATTATATTTACAATTTACAAAATTTGAAAAATATTCCTAAAAATGAGCTCTTTCGTTTCACCTAATTATAATAACTTATTAAAAGTTATTATTAATAAGAATTTAAAAGGAGTTATAATTTTTCATTCAACATTTTATAGTCAACAAAAATCTAATAGATACAAGATAAACCCAAAGAAATCAAAGCCACGCTTTCTGATCGATAATATCTAAAATATTATTAAATAAAATATAATTGCTTAATTAAATAAGGACTGACAGACCTGTATTGCTACTCATATCGCTACCATAAGAGCCGTTTTGTTGCATATTTTAAGTTCAACTTTAATTAACGAAAGTTTAATAAACAATAGTCCCAATGAACTGAACACAATTGAATGTTTTAGTTTTATATAATAGTCAAAATAATTATTAGTCTGTCTCTAAATCTAAATTTTTATCCAGGCAACAACATCCAAACATTTGGAGAGTGGTACCAAACCGAATTTAAACTAAAAAAATCGCATTTCCAAAGAAATGAACAACATTTCGACATTACCTATTTTTTATAACTCACATCAAATTATTTTTATTAATTAATGAATGTTTAATGTTTAATGAATAATTATTTTCAAATGAAAACTTCTAACAAGTTTATTTTCTAATTATGCATTTAATTAATTAATTATTTACATTAGAAATGATTTGTGATATTTATTTTGTTCTTAATATTCTTAAACTACCTTTCCTGAACATAGATTTTAAATTAATTTAATAAATAATATCTATAAACAATAGAAATGCAAAACATCGATAAAAATAAAGATTTCATTGTTTTCAACTCAATCTGTGATTTTAGAATTCGTTGCAAAAAGTATTGAAAATTTAATTCTGAAATATATTTTGTATATTAAATAAAGATTTAAGAGAATTCTAGATCTTAGCCAAACGGCCGTCTTTGGCATCTTTTATGGCTCCCCATAAGTCAAATACAAAATCATCGCTGAATCCGAATTCTCTAAGATCAGAGTCATCGATAGCCAAGACGAAGTCATGAGGGTTGGCTTTTTGTTGTCCCAAATGCCAGATTTCATCGGCCAAATCATTGTCATTGATTCCCATAAATGATTCGAGCAATGAATTTATTCGATCCAAAGCCGCTTTTATTACTTCATTGGGCATCGATTCGACTACTGGGGGACCCTTTTTTCTAATTCGTAGCGTCTCTTTGCCCGACCCGTACGGTGAAGATGTTGATGACTTTCTTAATGACGTATCATTTCGAGGACCGATACTTTCTGTTGAAAATTTCAGATAAATTTTAAAAATTCAATTAATTTTTATTGAAAACTAACGGAAACTGTTTTTGAAAGGCTCTATAAGTCGGAGAACGAAAGTTGTGTTCAATGGGATGTCTTTAAGTGTCTTGGCCACTTCGAAGTGCCGTAAGCCAACCATATTTTTGTTGTCTATCTTTTCGATGTGATCGCCGGCCTATTAGTCATTAATTTGATTAATAACATTTACTGACTGCCAGACAGACAAGTCATACGTCAATGAATTTGATTTGATGCGCAGGACTGCCTTCTTTGACTTTTTTGATGAACGAATAGCCGTTGCCATTATCAGTGATGGTTAGGCCTAAATATTCCTCACTTTTGGTAATTTCTACTTCTTTTCGCTGTCCCTTTCTGTGCACAAAAATAAAGTCATCGAAACCAATTTGTCCGCCAAGAAGTCTATCCATATCTACTTTATGTGTATTCAGTGTGCAGTAAAGGATCTGAAAGAGACATTTTAGATCATTTTGTTAAAAATTTTACTTTATAATTAACTTTGATAGAAAAGATAGATAAAAAATATAGTGAAAGTAAATTAACTTTAATTGACTGATTTAAACCATAATTTGGTATTCCGTTGGCGATACCTATTTTTAGATAAGAGAACATTTAATTGAGATTTGCTCCGTCCTGGCATTCGTTTAACCAGAAACCAGGAAATCATGAATTTATGACTACAACAGTTTTTCAATGAATTCATTCATGCAGTGGACGGCCTTTACATCCGTCTAATGGTCGTCACTCAACATAAAATTGGAGGAAAAGCAGATATTTTTTAATAATAAACCAAAACGATTGCCATAACAATGATTTAACCGAAACCAATACACAAAGACTTTATACAACTTTTTGATACATGAAAAAAGTTCAAAGATATTATGTGAACTTGAATTTAGATTTTTATTTATCAAACGGACTATTGTTCACTGATTTTTTAAACCAAAGGGTTGTGAAAATGTCATAAATCTTACAACAAATTCATCGCTGATTTGAAAACTTAATTGGATATCAAAGGAGCGTTTCGCTGAGTATTTTTCCATAGTTATACTAGGTTATATTTAATTTATTTCAGGCAAAAGTTTTCAATTAAGATTTCAAAATAAAAGACAATAGTCTTGGATGACTGACTCAGTGCCATCAGATATAAGATTTATCTGAAGGAAAATTTGTCTTCTCTTTTACTGAGAAAGAAATCATTTGCTTTCGAATCATGATATTTGAGTGAAACGGATAATTGAATATCAAAACATGTAATTAAGTTGTTGTGAATTACAGCCAAAGCTATTGTATTCACAAATATCAGATAAGATCATAAAAAGATTTTAGCGCTTCAATAGGTTTTTCGTTTGGAAACAATGATTTAAATAATTAAAGCGTTAAATCATTATATGTATTATTAATCATTTTTTGCATTTATTTTAACTTATTATTAAATTCAAAAAATTGTGTCAATAATGAAAGTAAGAATAAAATTATCTGAAAAAATTCTTTGAGCCATAAAATTTGGAATTTTCTTACTCATTGAATAGAAAATTAAAATTTTTAATAAACCAATGATAATTTTAAAAATCAATTGTTTTATAAGTTATGGCCAGTGTTTAAATAATTACTTCAATAATTGTTGATAACATGTGGAAAACAATGATCAGTTATTTGTAATAAATACAATGATGAATTCAATCACCCCCACTGATTTCAATAAAAATATTTTAATTAAATTATGCTCAAGCATAATTTAATTGCCATTAAATCAATGCTGAAAAAGTTCCAATTTGGTGAAACATTGAAACAATAAGGAGTCGACCTTTCTTTACAAATCATGTTTAGATTAACAGCTCGTAGTGTTTCGAGTGATTGATAAAAATGTTAATCAGCCGTTAATTTTAATTATTATTTCACTTGATTTGCATTATTTTGTTATTCAAGAAAATTTTATTTCTGAGTTCTAACTAGGGACGTGCGAATTGTATTTTAAACTGTGCAAAATATAAATTCAATAAATTCAAAAAAGTGCCATAAAGTAATTATTTTAATTTTACCCAAAATTGGGAAAAATTGTCATAGAAATCGGATGAGTTTTGACTACCCCATAAATTTTTCGGAAATTTATATTAGGTGAAAATCACATTTTAGGTTATTTTCAGCCTACTTGGGGAATCAAAGCTCATTTTAGGAAAGAAACTCTTATTGTATTTGGTAAAATTGTATTTAATTATTGTTTTAATAAATGCTTTGATTTTATCTATGAATAAATAAATAAAATAAATTTATTGAATTTTTTAAATATTTAATTGAATATTTAATCGGAAAATAAATTCATTGAATTTACCATCCTTAGTTCTAACTACAGACTTCTGTAATCAAAATATTAGTGCCTTATTCGTTATTTTTTATTCAAGAACCAAGGGAAATCAAAGATAAAGTTATTTACTTTCTTTTCAAGAAATTCACGTAAAGTTAATATAAAGGAAAGATTTTTTTATTAAAAAAGTTTTCCTTGAAGTCTGACATAAAAGTAAAATCCAGCGTTAAGTCAAATATATTGAAAATAATAAGATTTTATTTGTTAAAAATCTCATCGTGTTGTATCAAAACTTTTTTGGCTCAGGGTGATTTCACTGCAATTATTGTAAAACATTGAGAAAAGAGACTACAAAAACTGTTCTATATATGAGAATTATTTGAACAGTCATTAAACTAATTATATTCCATTATAACAAGCAATTTCTTTTAACAAATAAAAGAATTTTTACGATTGTCAGCCGATTCAGACATTTTCAATGACTTCAGTACTGAAAAAATCACTTAAATTTCTTTTCCATTGAAGTTCTCATAGAAATGCAATGATTTGTAAAACATTTGAATGAAATACCATAATTTGTGCAAAAAGTCAAACTGACCCATTAAAATATTCTTATGAATTTATTTGTCCCATTTCTGACATCATTTTACATAAGAAAAGACTGTCTTATCTCTTATCTCATATAATTGGCCCGAATTGCTTGGAATTGTCGTAAAATGATAATAATAGTGACAATTGTGTCGTTAATTGTGGTCTCAAATAGTGATTCATAACTTCTATTATTATAGCATTTATTTAAGGATATAGTTTTTGAGAGCGAAGACAATTAACTTACTTCAGACGCTGGGATATTAAAATTTTCGCCAATTCTCTCATAAAGTTCTTTGATGTTTGCAAAGCCAGAGACCTGTGCGGTATGACTGCCTTCGGCCAATTGGCACTGGAAAACTAGTGTATGAGTGCGAGTCCTATTCCCACAATCGGTCTTTTCGTTGTTGTTATTCTCAGAGCATTTATTTGACATTTTATTCAAATTCTCGTTAATAGCGCCGCCATTTATCGGCAAATCAGGAGATTTGGGTTTACGTCCGCCAAATATCGGCATTTTGTGACACTTTTCAATTGGTTTCTAATTGTTTGAACAAACTTTTATGAAACAATCATATAATGTTTTCACTAAAACTTAGTCCCAAATACTGAGCACTTGATTCTGAAGCCTTTGGAAATAGCGTTTCATTTCCTTATCTATGGATTTTCAGAAGTCATCGCAATATTAGACAAATTGAGTGAATTGTCTGAAACTTTTTATAAGTTAAACAGTTCTGAATGAATCACTTTTTTGTTTGGATATGACTTCACGCCCATCACTATGAGAACAGACCGACTTATGGCAAACACAAAACATTGAATTGGCTTTTGTTGAACACTCCATTCGAACCATGTCTTACGGTTCTGTGAATACACACACCTGCGCACAGGTAAGTAATTAAGTGGTTTTTATAACAAGCAACAGATTGTAGCCTTAGTTTTACAGTTTATTAGTTTTTATTATTCGTTAAAATAATTGTTTTACAAGTAATCAACAAATTCATACAAAATAATAAGCTTTTCTTCGATTACCACATATACTGTCTTAAAGTTAAAACTTATGTAAACCACTTGACTGGTATGAAATAATGTACATCAATTTTATCAAGCTGCAATCAAAGGAAACCCCTCACAAATTTATTAAAATGAATTCACGAACACTTAGATATGATATTTAGAGATTAGAATAAGAAGATCTCTGATAAAATTAATTACACAAATCTAATGGTTAATTTATATTTAAGACATTCATTAAGACTGATTACGAGCAGAAATAGTGATAGTAGGAAAACCTTTCTCCAAACATGTATTATTCATTAGTAATGAATCATTAGTAAACATCATCGATGCCATGCTCAATTACAAGAGTTTTAATATCACTGGAAAAGATAATATCATTTGCCATCATATCTAATGGTTATCTTGTATTTAAAATTCATTCTGATTTATTTCTTTTGATGAAGTAATGTCACACTCCGAAAATAATCAAGGTTAGTATATTCTAACCTTGCAATATAAGAAGATTAACTGAAAATAATTATATACAGATATAATTGTATATTACAACTCAAATCATTAGAGTTTACTATATTATCAGTTTAACTAGATTCATTTAAAAAATGAAAGGATTTTGATACAAATGACTTTTAATCTATGAAATAATTTGCGATCATTTCGGGGGAAAAAATTGGCATCAATTCAAAGCCCGCATCGGAACAACTGTTCAAATAAATGAAAATTATTATAAAATAATAATAGAAATAGACATAAATCAAAATATTTTTGGCAGATCTGCCAATAATTTTCAAAAATATTTGCTCTTTTTCTCACTTTGTGTAAAATTATGTCATTTCAAGAGAAAGATTAAAATTTCAAGCAAAACTTGGAAAATAAAATGTTACCATCTCTCCAAAAAGTGTTTTATTTGTTCGTATTCTTTAATTTGAATGATGGTCAGTCGCCTGAACTGATTTATGTACCGTTCGGAGGAAGTCTTCCCATCACTGTTGGCTATGAATGTGACGCTCGACTATTACAAGACAAGGACTTTTGGCGCTGTCGTGAAGACGCTTATGACTTGTGGTATACAAACGATGACAACTATCGGCTCAAATATTCGTGTTGTTATAATTGGGATGTCTTTGATTGTATGGAATATTCCATCAAAAATATCTGTTCATTCAAAAGCTATAACAGCGATTACAAGAACTTTCTGATCAAGAAAGAAGAATGGCTTTCCTATTATGAGGGATTTCAATGCAATGAGTACAAGTATGGGTCGGCTAAATGTCATTTTCCCGGATGGGCTATTGCTCTGATAGTGGTCGGCGTAACTCTAGTCATCAGTTCTTTAATCGTAGTTATGGTTATGATTCGTAAAAATCGTTTCAAAAATAGAGACAAATAATTATCAGTTAAATGTTGAGAATTTTACAAGTTTATTTGATCAACACTTTTCACATACCAGGGATTATCAAATGATGGGATCAGGCCCAAAATCTCCCGGACTTTCAGACGCTTAATGTTTTTTTTGTTTTTTTTTTGTAAAATTAGATATTTTTTACTAATTTTGGCCAAAGATTAGTTATTTTGCAAATATCTGCTAAAAACTGCCATTTTGTTCTCTACCTTACCTATTTTACCCTGAAGCTAGTATAATAGTGGCTTGATTAAGATAATTTACGATTAAAATTAATGGAAATAATCTTAATTGACAAGAAAATTCCTGCTAATTGGGCTAAATTTTCGCCTTAATTCCCTAGAACATCTTGAAAGAAATCCCTTCTCCTGAAGTCGAGAAGTTTGGTGATCCCTATTAGAAATCAACATGCTTACTTTCGTTATTGCAATGTATATAATATTCTAGAAACTTCTACTTTTAAAATTGTTTTATCTTGATAATTTTTCTCCATTATAACTACTTTTTTTTAATGAATCGTTGATTAAAATAATTTTATGAGTTTTCGGAACTAATGAAAAATCATTTGACAAATGTTGAGCTCAATTAAAATGATTTGGAAACTTATTTCATTCAATAACTAACTTTCTATATGAAATTGGTTTACGTGACGCACAGATACCCCCAAATGTGGAAACCCGTATCCCTTTCAATAATTTCAAAATTAAAATGAATGTCATTAATTGCTGGTTTGCAACTATAAATGATAAGATCTACAAATAATTACATTTATTAATCAATTAATGAGCAAACAATTCATTGAAGGCTTGAAATGATGAAAATAATTGTAAATGTTTTAGTACTTTTGTGGACAGTAATGAGTGAAGAAGTGAAGCGCTGTCCTCAAAACGAGGGCATATTCGCTAATCCGGACGACTGTCAAACATTTATTCTGTGTAATAACTATGTTCCACAGTTGAAGAAATGTCCGAATGGTCTTTATTTCAACCCTACTTTAAAAGTTTGTGACTTTCCCGAACAGAGCCGTTGTAAAAGCGGCAAGAAATTAGATAATTACGAATGCGGAGGGGGTGAGCGCTTATATCAGGATCCCATGGATTGTCATTCATTCTATATGTGCTCAAGTGGTCGCTCACATCGGTTCGAATGTCCGGCAGGACTTATATTCTACCCTCAAATAAATCGATGCGATTATCCGGAGTCGAGTGGTTTTCTTTGTTTCAATTCTGAAAACAAATTTCCCAACACTTCTGACTGTCGAATGTATTTAGATTGCAGTAAATCCATTTCTGGGTATGCCTGTCCTCGACAATGTCCTCCAAGACTACAGTTCAACCGCTATCTTGAAGAATGTGTAATACCGGAGAAGAGTTGGTGTTCAGACCAATCCAACGACGAGTTAAACCACTCACTCGATGGTACCGATGACATAAATGCCGATCCTCTCGAACCCATCAGCCCTTTTCCCGATCCATCAGATCCTCAAGACGCAAATGATTCCGACTATTATATTGATCCGAGTCTTAAATTTAACGATTATATCGAAGTTCTTTTTCCTCCTAATTTGATCCCATTTCCCGAATCTGATGAAAATGTTGTTTGAAAACCTTTTTTAATAAAATAAAATTGAAATTTAAGACTAAAGCTAAAAGATTTATTTTTTTTGACAATGAACCATTCTTGAAAAAGTGAACTGACTCAGAACCAATTTAATTACTTTGAACAATTTAAAAACAACTGCATTTTCAACATTCTTAAAATGTTTGAAGAATTCATTGCATTGGAAATCATGGAAATTATGACAATTTCTCGAAGTCATAAATACATATTGCGGAATTGGATGTAACCAGGACACTTAGGGGATACTTAAGGGACACTTAGAGGAGGGCACAATGGTTGAGCACATTGTTTGTGAGTTGGCTGCGAGTTGTCATATGATTGGAAACCATAGAAACGGAACACATGTTTCGATGAAAACATAGCAATAAAAACAAACATTGAATCAATTGTTGACTAAATCACTCTTCAGATGTCTTTGTGGACATACCATCAATGATATTAACTGATAGGCTTTCATCTTTACAGAAGAAATGACAATCAAAATGACGTCAAAAATGCTGTTTTTAAAATATTTGTCGCTTTTTGTTCTGACAATACAGACGACAACTTTAGTTATGATTTTAAGATATTCGCGGATCAATTTCGATGAAAATGAAGGCAATTATATCAGTAGTACTGCTATTGTTTGCAGTGAATTCATCAAACTTTTAGTCTCATTACTTATACTCAGCTATGAATCAGGTATTTATAGCATCCAATTGTTTCATTCAAATTGAATTCAAATTGAATTGTTCAGGCTCCTTCTCACAAATGGCCAAATTGATTAATACAGAAGTATTATCCAAACCCAAAGAGACGGCCAAACTGTTAGTACCGGCCCTCTTATATACAATTCAAAACAACTTGCTGTTTATTGCGCTGACCAATTTGGACGCGGCTACCTACCAGGTATGTCCTCTTGAATCAGTTGACCAGTATTAACATATTTCTGGTTCAGGTGACATATCAGCTGAAGATCCTGACGACAGCCATATTTTCTGTGTTAATGTTACACAAAAGGCTGGCATTAAACCAATGGTTTTCATTATTACTTTTAATGATTGGCGTCACTTTAGTCCAGTGGCCCGAAACCCAAACCACAGGCAAACCAAATGATGATATTAACCAAAGCTTAGCGCCTGACGAGCCCCCCGGTAACCGTTTGGTGGGAGTGTTGGCGGTGTTGGCCTCGTGTTTCTCGAGCGGCTTTTCGGGCGTCTATTTTGAAAAGTTAGTCAAATATACGTCTCAGTCCTTATGGATCAGAAATACACAAATGGCGCTCTTCTCAGTCATTACCGCCACCGCAGCCATGCTTTTACAAGACTTTGATCTCATTTCCATAAACGGCTTCTTTCAGGTCTCTTCTGTTTGTTTTAATCGATAAATAATTGGCAAAACTAAAGACTTGTCTTTTGTTTAGGGATATACACCGTTGACATGGGTTGTCATTCTTTTGCAGGCCTTTGGAGGTCTTATAGTCGCCATTGTTATGAAATATGCGGACAACATCTTGAAAGGGTTCGCCACTTCCATCTCAATAGTGTTATCCACAGTTTGTAGTTATTATCTGATGACTGACTTCTATCCGACAAATAGTTTTCTTTTCGGCGCTTCGATTGTTATTATGGCAAACATTTTGTACTCTTGTTAGACATCAAATCAATTATATATTATAATTAATTTTAGGTACTTTTAAAATCCATTTATAATTTATAATATAATTTAATTTAAATGTTTTTAGATCG